>VZTR01009149.1:181758-195639 GCA_013400775.1 Chaetops frenatus
AGAGTTAAACCACATATGGAAGTTCTTGAGCAAACCAACAGCACAACAGTTTCAAGATAACCACTTCCATTTAAGCAAGTGTGATAAGCAATTGCAGAATGCCCCATTCAGGCATCTTGGAGACCTGAATTCTGGGCTCAGCTGTTAAGTCCAAAGAAGCACCAGAAAGCACAGTGTTTCAGTAAAGCTTGAAAAAGCTTCTCTGAAAACCTTAATTCTATCAGAATACTTATGTCCTCTAACAAGTGGAGATGAACATTTCTGCTTCATCTTTGACAGCAATGGAAATTGGGACAGTTATGACTGCAGGTTGAAAGGCAGAGCCCTATATTTTATCCAACTCTCATGGTGTTTTCTGAAATAACATGTCAGAGGAGCATTTACAAGCGTAATGTATTCCATACATTTTCTGGTATAATCAGTACACAAGAGACTCTTTGGATGTACAGTCACTAGGGAGTAGTACCTACCCTGTTTTGACTCAGATGCAGTATGATCTTTACCCTTTGCTGTAAATTGGCTCAGAGCACATCTTTATGTGTCAGTTTTGCTACTCATTTTCAGATGTTACCAGCTTCCAGCATTATGGAGCTGCTTTGCACTACATATGATTTTCATTTTACACATTTTTCAGTTTCTTCATATGCCCAAATGAAAAATCCAGCATTCAGGGACATGACATGGTTTTATTATACTCTCTAGAGGGAATTTGTGTTCAGAACCTAATGAAGGGATTATCCTCATCCACATGTGGTATTTTGCAGCTGTAGGAGATATGTTATTATTCCTTATTTACTTTGCAGCTTCCGCACAAGCACACTGATCTGGTGGCTTTGTAGAAAGCCTTTACAAGCCACTCTGGAGAAGGTTGCTTTGTAGCACAAGAGCCCACTCCTAAGAACATGAAGTGCTGATACTCAACTGCTGCCACTTGTAAAGGGAAGCAAGGAACCAAGCATTTGTGTTGGAGGAGTCACTCATATGTCCTAGACAGAAGGAAATATCAAGTGTGGCAGGAAAGGAAGGAGCTTAGGAAAGTACATAAGATTAGCTGCATGGGTGAGGATGACAGGAAAGCACACTAGAACAAATGTGATTTTAACAGTTTCCTGAAAAGTTTCACATCTAATTTACTTCACTTTGGAAGCTATTTCTGTTCATTTGCAGACAGCAGCACTCAAGGACAGAAAATTCAACAAGTTTCCCAGATATAGTATGCTGGATAAAGAAGATACACCACACAGATGACTCCACGCCAGGGGAAAAAAAATGGTAGGAGGAAGCCCTACTCTTATTAGTGGTGTTACAGAGGATCCAGCTCAAAGAAAGGAGAATCCAGCTCCCAACCTTCTCTTGGGACCCTGGCTTCAACCAATGAGTGTCTTGCAGAAAGGCTTGATTTGCATTTGCAGGTGTTAAAGTGAGAGCCAAGCTAAAACAAAAGAAAAACAGCTAAGAAAACACATGCCAATCTTCCACTTCTTTTGTGTCTGCTGGAATGGTATTAAGCCTTATCAAACAATTGTGTGCTATAGTGCTGAAGTGTTGGCTGTCGTGCAGTGAGAAGTGGTGGACTACCAAGATTAGCTGTCTGCTATTACTGCACTGCAGAGGTTCCCCCTTCCCATCTTGTTCTCACAAAAAAGACAACTCTGAGTCACTCTGTCCCGCTGCTTGGGAGTAACACCAGAAGCTGAATTAAGACTGCTACAAGGACCCAGTTGTTAAAATATGGATGCTTTCCTCTCTGTAAGCCTGGACTTGTTACTGTTTGCCATAAATTACAGAAGAACATGCACTCAGCATAACCTCTGGCTCATACCCTCTGCTAGACACAAACCCCTTTATGGTTAGCTAGACCATCATGGCTTTGAGGGTAAATCATTGTATACAGTGCTCACTGCCCCTGAGCTTTACTCTCTATTGTTATTAGTTCAAAATCCCTGAGCCGCTCTCCTCTAAATATGAGCAGGTAATTTAATGGACTGAAAAAGAGTTTTATCCCAAAAACCTTTTCCTCCAACTTCTTTGCCTTGCAAAGCCTCTGACTAAAGCCTTCATACCGAGAAGAGCATGCTCCCTCACTGCTACATCTGCAAGTTGTTAGTCCAAATTTGCTGCTCACGCAGGACACAGCAGCTTTGTAAGCAAGTGGTTTTGCATGGAGGGGATAAACCAATGTCTGAAAAAACTAAAGCTTTTTGATGGAAAAATCTCCATCAGCAGGCTCCAAAACTGGCTGCCACCCACCCACTGGCTGTGGCAGCAGCTGGCTGTCTCCCTGCAGCCAGGCTGGCACTCAGGTTGTGGCTGTGCTCTCCCTGCCCAGCTGGGGCAGGGACTATGGGAAGTGTGTGCGTGCTGGATCACTAGCAGGGCCCTGTTGCCATTCCCCACCTTCTCAAAGGCCAGGAAGAAGGTGGAAGTCAGGCAGGGCTCACCTATCAGTCCCTCTTGTCAGTTTTGACCTTGTTTTCTCCTGTACCATTGTACCACACAGAGGCAGTTTCCAAAGCGACCAAGCTCTCGTATCTCTCTGTGCATATCCTAGAGACAGACTGATGGCTAAACAATTTCAGTGTGAAGCTCTGCCTTCCCAAATTCAAAACCAGTTTGCCAGAGTGAGAATGGAAACAATTTTAAACCATGACTCCTATTTTCTCCATCCATTTATAAAGAGTAATATGGAAAGCCACAGTGAGAGATGGGGTGGACATTTTGTTTGAAGCTGAGGGAACCCCTTGCATAAAGCTTTTTAGTTGTGCTCTAACACAACTACCTCCTCTTGAGCCCAAAATGAAGTTTTAGCATCCCTTTAAACCACTCAGGTTTGCTTAGGTGTGCAGTATGATTGATGATACGCTTTAAGAATTTCTCAACTATTCCTTTTCTTACTTTCTTCTCAGAGCTTGCAGTATTACAATCAAAGGAAGCAATTTCTTCTTGCTCTTGCAAGAATCAGCATTCATTGTGAATATAGTATAGTACACAGTGATTTAAGAAGAATTTATTTAATCCCAGTGAAAATGACAGTATTGGAAAATGCAAATTCATCGTGACATGCCCTGAGTGAGGGTGGCCTGGTGGACACTGAGTTGACCAGAGGGCAGCAGTATGCTCTTTGGCAAGCAGGTCCAAGAGCACCCTGGTCTACATTTGGCAGTGCTGCCAGCTCATGGAAGGAATGGATCCCTCCTCTCTACTCAGCCCTGTGAGACACATCTGAAATACTTTGTCCAGTGCTGGATTCACCAGTACAAAATAACATACTGGAGTGAGTTCAGCAAAAGCGCCTTGAAGGTTGCTAAGGCAGTGGGGCATCTCTGATATCAGGAAAGGATGAGAGAACTGGACCTTTCTAACCTGGAGAACAGGAGACCCAGGGAACCTTCTCACTGTATATATATAGTGGGAGAACACAGATCTTATAGTGGTGTCCAAGACAGGAATAAAGACAACAGGCACACACTGGAATAAAGGAAATTCCACCTAAACCAAAAAATCTCTTTTCCTGTGCAGGTGCTTAAACACTGGAACAGGCAGCCTAGGGAGGCTGTGGAGTCTCCAACCTTAAAGATTGGTTTCAATCCAGTATAAATGTAGCCCTGAGCAACCTGCTGTGGGCAGGAGTGGCGCTGGGCTCCAGAGCTGCCATCCAGCCTCAGTGCCACCACAATGCTACCCTGCAGTTCTGTCACACAGCACTAACTTCCAGCTACTAAATGTCTTTGAGAACACACTAGAGGAAGTAGTACTGCTTTAGAGGATAAGGACAGTTGAAATTACAGTAAGTGTAAATAAAACTTCTAAATTAAATGAAAGATTAAATAAAATACAGTTTTGCACATGAGTTGAAGTGTAAGGCTCCTGTACATTTGTCATCCCCAAGACACTAAGATCTTCTGAAGATTTTATTTCTGCCCTCCATTCACACATTCTGCTGCAGACCTAAAATTTCCTGAAAGGGGTTGGGTTTACCTGGAGGTAATTTACACTAAGATTTTGTTTTTCTCTCTGTATACGTAGTTCTGGTCTTTCTAAATCTATGTTCCAATGATTCTATGACTACTTACAGCATCTTCCCACAGAAGATGAACTCCCAGTATGATTTTCACAATCCAGAAGCCAGCCATCCCTGAAGGTGGACAGTTCACCCACATCTTCTGTCTGACCTTAGAAAGTGGAAACTGGACATGGGCAACTCATGGAGGAGGTTCTGTGGGTAGATGAAAACCAGGAAGGGTGTAATGGGTGTCACTATTAGCTCTTGAGACACAAATACAGAAACTCTATCACACATGGTAGTAGTACAACCTACCTGTTTCTTGTTCAGCTAAACTGACAAGGAATGAGTAAAAAATGCAGTAACTAGTTTAAGCCCAAAATTGGCCAAATGCAGTAAGGTACAGATGCAGAGGCTGTCAGCCAGACTGTAAAATAAAACATTTCTAAAACATTTGTATCTCTTCTAAAATTATTTCTAGATTCCATCTTGGATAGATAAGTGCATACCTTACTGGGCTCCTGTTGGTGTACATATTTGTATGGTTGTCTATGTAATTTTTTGCTTTTCCTTAGGTGGAAATTATTATTTATAAAAATGGGGGTAGGGCTGTTCCCCTTTTCCGATGTAGATTTTAATTCTTCCAATTCTTCCAACATCATATCTCAATATAACTGAATATGAAGAAACACTCTATTTTTTTTTTTCTGTTGTTCACTGTGGAAGTTTTGCTTATTAAGAAGGATACTTCCTCCCATAAAACACCAACTGGTTTCTGCCTCTCCAGTCACAGTGACATTCCTATCACTGGTTTCCACATGCTTCCCCAGCAGCCCTTCTTGCATAAGCCATGGTTTGTCCAGGATTCAATGCAAGCAAACAGAAAATGGCTGATCACTACTATCTGAGTTAAAGGAGGCGTTATGCACACTTTATTCTGTTGAAATAGCATAAATTCAGAGGAGAAACTCAGTGACACAGAGGGAATCTTGTACATTATGGCAATGACTCCTAGTGCCAGCTTTCACATCAAGATCAGCTGAATGGAAAGTGTTTGGTACAGAAACTGAAAGGCTTAGTCGTGCAAACAAGCTGTCAGATTAAAATGAGAATGTACCTTCCTGTTTTACACCTAAAATAAAGTAATTGAGCGAGTGTCAAATTCTCTGATTCCAGAACAATAACACCTGGGATCTGGTTAATGTTCAAGCTCCAGAGCTGTTAACTATACCGGGACTTGTTCCTTCACAGTTGGCCAAAAAGTGACTTGCTTTCGTGACCACAAGGGGGTGAGGAGCTCAGACTGCGAAACTTGGAGAGGTCTTTCTCATAGCAGAAGGACAAGCAGACAGCACAGAGCCATCTTATTCTGAGGCCAGAATGCAAAGACGTTCCAGCTGATGATTTCACAACCTTTTGAGTCTTGACACCACCTGAGCGACTAGTATCTGGTTATCCAGCCATCTTCCCTTGATCTTCCTCAAGCCCAGCACCTCAACTTGCTGCTTCAAAGACATCTAAGACAATAGACAATTTTAAGGCAGATTTTGTGTAAGGTATCCGTGCTTGTGCAGTCATCTCTGAGAGGCCAATAACTCAGAGAAAGCTGCCAACCCACCCTATTGAGCAAGGACTCTCCCCCCACCTTCCACAGCCCCCATTGCAATTTTCCTCTGCTCAGTTTTCATGAGGGACAAGCACTGTCACTGCAGCAGCTGCCAAAAACCTCTCTCTTCTCCAAGTAAACCTGCTCCTGCCCAAGCACTGCAGAAAGATGTTGTTTTGCCTTTACCTCCCCAGGGCACCACCACCACTGAGGCTGTGCTTTCCTTGCCAAGGAAGGGTACTGTCATCCACTTTTAGAAGCCCACTTCAAACGTTTGGAGTCAAGCTCCAGAACTGAGTACATTCAAGGATTGCTCTTATACAAAAGATGCCAGGGCAGAAAGAGGCAGCTTTCCCCTGGGCCAGGGGAGTAAGGCCAGGCAATAAGCCAGGTACTGCTTGGGGTGCTATTAGTTCTGAATTCCTCTAGCTGTCTACATTTATACACCTCCGTGCACCTATAAAAATTTTTTGTCTCAGCATGCATGTAGAGGGCCCGTACTTCAAAGGAGTAGTTGGTTGTCTCCAACTCTGCCATCACCCAGGCACGCTGTTTTGCAGGCCTAGTGAATAACTGTTCTTCATACTAGTTTCCAGAGCTGTTTTGTGCTCCATAGCCAGCAGAGGTTCTTGGCCCCCAAAAGCTGAGCTTCCCAAGAGGCATGTTCAACCACCACATGAAAAAAGCTGTGAAGCAGAAGCCAGAAAGGCATCAGAAGAGAAATGCAACCTGACACCCATAACTACAGCACAAATGTGAATCTTGTACTCAAACCAGTTACTTTGTACAGGAGATACAGGCATCCACACACCCAAAAATGCCACAGAAAGTGTATTTAAGAAGAAAAGAGCATAGGGGACCATAAGATATTTTGCCAGCTGACTTACTAACAGCAAAAGAGTGGCTTACAGTAAGTGATAGACAACCTTTTTCTCTTTACCATGAGTCTGCACAGCTGGACCAGCAGATGTGGACACTTGGCTACTTCTACTCTAGAGAAGCTCATGGCTTAAAGAGTGCTATACAAGCACTGTAAAAATGTGTGAGGAAAATCACATGCTGTCTGAGTATATGCTACCTTGCTCAAGCTACTAATCATCCTCCCCGTGAGTAATAGACTTTATACACACTTTTAATAAAGGAAAGGAAAAAAACTGCTGGGATGCAACAAGCTTTCCAGATGAATGAGAAATAGGGCCCAGGGTCTATGAAAAGGAAACTAAGTACAGGGTGATGTAATGGAATTGAAGCGAGACGTGAGCAAGCGACTGTGAGAAATGGTAGCCAAATGCTGACTCCAGTGACACTTGCTTGTTATCAAAGCAAACAGTTTGTACAAGCCTCATCTCATTCTTTTTCAAATAGTAATAGGAATGTCACTCCTTTCCTGGTGCCTGTGATTTGAGTAAAAAATCTGGGACATACATGTATTATATAGAAGTGTGTTGTCCTGGGTTTGGCTGGGGGTGTAGAGTTAATTTTGTTCTCAGTAGCTGGTACAATGCTCTGTTTTGATTTTGGTATGAGAATAATGTTGATAACACACTAATATTTTAGGTTTTGCTCAGTAGTTCTTCCCCAAAGTCAAGGACTTTTCAGCCTCTCATGCCTTGGCACTGAGCAGGTGCACCAGAACCCATGAGGGTGCATGGTCTGGACAACTGACCCAAAGTGCCAAAGGGCCATTCCACACCACAGAATGTCATGCCCAGTGGCTGATGTTTGCTGAGGGACAGCCTGGGTACCGGTCAGTGTGTGGTAAGCAACTGTATTGTGCCTCACTTGCTCCTCTTCAGTTTTATTCCTCTCTCCCTCTCCTTTTCATTACTACAGCTATTATTGTTGTTGTTGTTGTTGTTACTGTTATTATATTTTATTTTGTTTCAACTATTAAACTGTTCTTATCTCAACCCATGAGTTTTATGGGGTTTTTTTTTCTAATTCTCCTCTCCACTGTGGAGAGGGTGGGGGAGAGAGTGAGCAGCTGCATCGTACATGCTTGCCAGCTGGGGTTAAACCATGACATGTGTATGTACATTCAAATATCAATATATACATACATATACAGATGCTTGGTATATGTTCAGAATTTGAATTTTTTTCAGTTCAATTTTTTCTTAAAAAGGACAAGGGGTACCAGTCTGTCAGAGGGCTTTGGTTTTCTGATCTTTTTTATTAAGAGCTGAATAAAGACAAGTGATTGCCTGGAAAAATATTTCAGATATAAAATTAAACAATGTTAGATGTACATATTGTCAGGCAGAAAAAATATTTACATGGGACTAATTCCAGTATCTGATATTGATTCAGTATATAGACTGTTGAACTTTCCTTCATCTGTGATCCTAGCTTCTACCAGCAGCTCCAAAACCAAACCAAACCAAACCATATTTTAAAAACAAAGGGAGTCCCGCTCAAGTAAAACCCCTTTTTAACATTTAATGTTCAAAGAAGGAAATCCAAAGAAGGAAACAGTGGTGGAAGCAAACAAATACGAATTATGAAGAATTTCCCTCCATTTATTCCAGGTAAAAGCTGCTTAATTTGGTATGACTTCTAAACATATTTACCAGCAGATTCAGCTCAAGCAAGTTAAAACTCCCTCTAATGGCAACTGGATAAAGGACAGACTTTGAAAAAATTAAAAGCACCCCACTGTATTTGAAAGCTATTTTTCACTAAGAAAATGTTGGTATAAATCCTTCTGAAAAGTGAAACTTTAGCCAGTGCCCAAGATCCTTTTTCAAATTACAACTTTTTTTACATTCCTGACAAAGTTTTTATGAGTTTTGTTAAGATGTGTTATGCAAATATTTACACATTATGTAAAACGTGTTTTCTCCAACCTGTCTGTTGCTTTAACAAAATGGCTTAGAAAAGCACTCAGGACAGATGACTCGTCCCATACACAGAATAGGGTCCTGGTATTTTTGCAACACCACTCCCAACAGTAACACTGAACATTTAGAGAGATGACTTAGTTACAAAATCTGGAATTCACAGGCAAAATAAGCATTTAACCTGTGCAAGGAGTGCAATAAAATCAGAAAAGATTACACTCTGCTCACAAATACCAAACAGAAATTGTCCCTATAAAACCATGGAAATTAAGAACAAATATCAGCTCGTTTCAATTGGATGAGCACTGTGTGCAGGCTTAAAACGTCAAGGAAGGAGAGGAAGGAAAGTAACCAAGCAATTACCTGTTAGCACTACATGTACTGGCAACAACATATAGGGAAAAGCTTCAAAAGTCACCAATTTAGAAAGCTTCAACCTCTGTCATGAGATCTAGCAATGCCTTTTCCCATAACCGTGAGGCAATTTCCGTTCTCAGATAAATTGTTTTGGATATGTTCCTTTATTTCCATCTTTATTTTCTATCCCTGCACACAGATATGGGATTAAAAAGCTGAAAGACCATTATTTGATTTCTCATTAGCAGTGATGATTCTGGGCATCACTTGATGATTGAAGGTCAGTTCAATTACTACAGAACAAGAATCTCGGGCTCTTTCTGGTCAAAAGGGAAATGTTCTCAGAAGGGAAGTATATAAAGGGATAGAAATACAAAGTAAAGTTAA
This sequence comes from Chaetops frenatus, assembly GCA_013400775.1. Taxonomy (NCBI): domain Eukaryota; kingdom Metazoa; phylum Chordata; class Aves; order Passeriformes; family Picathartidae; genus Chaetops; species Chaetops frenatus. The sequence continues at coordinate 190,952 of VZTR01009149.1, forward strand.
TTGAACATTTAAAAGAAATTTTAAAACTAATTCTAAAAAGCAGAGTTTTATTCAAAAACTGAATTTCGAAAAATGCTTTTTATTCAAAAGCTCCTTAGAGCTATTCCCCTCAAAACCAATCTAGTAACTCTTCCACTTTAGTAACAGAAGTTTTATAGAGGTGTGGAATAGACTAGTCTTTTATGCTAGCATGCACTCCCCCTTCAGAGTAAGAAAGGCATATGGAATCTGATCCAAACCTCACTAACGTAAATAAAGTCTTGTGAATTCACACTAGCCTACACGAACTATTGTTACCTCTTCTCATAGTTACTGGAGGTTCAAAGGAGAAATGCCTGCTTACCCCAGCAACTTAAGTAGTAAGTACATTTATAAGGGCAGATAAAATAAAAAGTGTGTTTTGATAGTAGGGCAAAGTAGATAGTTACCTGCAAGATCCTAGAAACAAGAGAGATCAGTCTATTCTTGTAAGTAAACTCATTTTATTGAATGGTTTGAAGTGCTGCTTAAAATAAAAACACTTTACAGTCTGTACATGCAGGTTCAATTTTAAAAAATTAAATTTGTTTTTCAGAAAACATGCATATTTATGTACATCACTTTGAAATAGAAGAAAGCATTACCATTTACTGCAGAAATTCCTCTTTAAAAATCTTTTAAGAGATAAGGCAGGCAGGAGCAATTCTGCAGAAAGCCAAGCTTAGAAATTCTACTCTGAAGGTAAAGTTTATTCATTCAGAGACATTAGTAACAGCAGAAGAAGGTCGTTTAAGGATGGATTCAACAGAAAATGACAGTGGCTCAGTTGCTGAAAATTTTGTTGTGGCCTGTTTGGCCCCAAAGAAGTCTTTTGCACATTTGTCTACAGTAAACTTGTATTTTTGGTTCTCTTTAAGAGCACACTCCCTGTATTTCTTAGAAGCATCTTCGAAAGTCTCCTTCACAAATGACATTCTTAACTCTGCCGCTGGACTATCAGGAAATGTCTGATGGAACAGTGACTGAAATGCAGTGTACTTGAGCGGTGGAGGGGGTTTGGTACTATTTTTGCTGATCTTGCTTAATGCCTGTTCCTGAGGAGACAGGGAACCCTTATCAGAAATTTGGGAGAAAGTCCGTTTTGGAGGAGAGAAAGCTGACCTCTCACGAGCTTCCTGATGAAGGCACAGTATTTCATTACGTGACTGCTGAATGTCTCGCGTGTGAGTCAGAAAAAATGAATTTTCCAGTTTTGGAGGCATGATGTCATGCTCAGTGTTTGGACAGTCCTGACTTTGTGAGACCTTGGCATCCCAACCTGTCCCAGGTTTGAGAGCTTGGACAGCAGTAGCATTTAACAGGCACTGCTGGTAGAGGAGAGCATCACTAATGGGGCCACATTTTGGCCACACTAAAAACTTAGGAGACAGAGGATACTGCCTGTAGGTTGTAGCTACACTGACATTCGAAGAAATCAGTTCCATGTTGCTAGGTCCTGAATACTGCATCGTTAGATCAAGGCAGGTTGGTAAAAAACTGGAAAATTCCTTGTTTGGATTATCAACTGGAGTAGTGTTGAAGGCTGTTTTATACGAATTGTATTCAGCTCCACGCACCATACGGTTAGGGAGAAAAAGGGCAGCTGTTTGGGTAGCTTCCATCATGTCTCTCTCTTTATACTCTCTCTCTAGCATAATGTTCTCCAACTCTTTATCAGCAAAAGCCCGTCTCTTTCTCATCCTGTCACTTACAGGAGGTGGCAAGGGTGAACTCCCTCCCAGGTAAGAGTCTGTTGGAATAGGACGGTAACCTAGAACAACAAAGCAGCATTAGGAATGAAGCCACTTTAGAAAAACACTAAAGCTGTGTTTGTACAACAGCTCCAGGAGCCAGTCCTGCCAAGCACTGTGCACTTGCCGCAGACCCTGGTCCCCATCAGCTCCTACAGAAGTGACCATGACACAGAGGCTTAGCAATCAGGCACATTCAGTTCCTCAGTGCAGATAAGCAAGCCCAGCTTTTTTGACATAAAAAAAAAAAAAAGTAGTAACCCTCAAAGCTAGCTGCTTAGTAGCTTTTTAAAAAGCAGCTTCAGACAAACAGATCCGAGGAGGGAGAAGAACAAAAAAAAAAAAAAAAGGCAAAGCCCTACTGTGTATTATGACTGGTATTCCATCATGAGGCTGAAGGAGAGAGATAACCACTCACTTTTAACACATATGGAAAGCATTCAAATATTTTACTTCTGAACTAGAATTTCAATAAAACATAAAAATTCAGTTTTCCAGTGCATTCCATTACCAAGCTAACTGGCTCAATTTAATATAACAGATAGAGTCCAATCCTGTTTGCTCTACCCAGATAAGTAATTCCATTGAATTAATGGAACTATTTACATGAATCAGAAGAACGGGAGTTTACCTGTTTTCACCCCCATTCCTCTCATACACGTTTCCCCTTTTCAAAGGAAATAGCTATATCTACAGCTGGTTCTTTCTATTTTCTAAAGATGAATCACTATGTACACATTGCTAGAGATGGTAGAAAATTCCAAGGAGAGCTAGGAGAAAAGAAAAAGACAGTTAAGATAAATTAGAGGAAAGAATACAGAAGAGTTTTCAAATGAATGAACTGTAGGTGTAAATTAGAGGTTTCTAAAAGGATCAAATATTGAGTTTCAACAGGCAAAGAAAAGAGCTTTCTATTTCAGAAAAAAAAATTAATCGAGAAAGACAATGATTTACAGGGATATGGTTTGGAAAGTAAATAAAGCAAACGAAGAATAAATATGTGCACAATCCCAAAAGGGTCTCGGGAAAGAAATACACCCTCTCACTAAAATACCGATCTTTAAAACATCATTCTTCCACAGTTAGTATTTTTGACAGTGAAAAAATTAAGCACCTTATTTTGTAGCTCTTACTATTGATAATGTTGCAAACGGTACTGCTGTGTTAGGCGTTCAGATTAAAAAAAAATTCATCAATTTACTCGTTTGCTGATAAAAATACCCGCGAACAAACTACCCTGTGAATAAATTACCCTGCACCGCAAAACGCTGCTGGGTAGCCATGTAAAAAGACTGCCAGCTTGCCACAGTAATTCTCAAATTTCAAACGACCGTTGCTAACATTTCAGGCATTATTTTGGGTGGAGGGGGCAAGGAACTGAAATTCGGCCACATCGATTCCAGCATCGAAGGGCAGGAGCCTCTGTCGCCCGACGCCTATTTCGGGACAGAACACTGCATTACACCCGCGGACACGACTCGGACGGGAGATGCCGGTCTTCCTGGAGCAGAGCGGGGTTTCCCTGCTGCCAGTGGTGCTGCGGGGCTGAGGGAAGCCGTGGAGGGGCAGGGGATGCTCTTACCTTCCAGGATGCTCTTGGCCAAGAGGCTGGGGGTTCGAACGTGCCTCTGGTAGACGGCTTTGCGCTCCAGGCTTGCCTGCTTCCCCGTCAGCCCCTTCTTGTCCTAAGAGAGCGATCGGACGGCGCCGTCAGACCGGGGCCGCCCGCCCCGTCCCGTCCCGTCCCGCCACGTCGCGTCCCGTGCCCCTCACCTCGGTGGCCTGCTGCCGTCGGAGCGCCACCTGGGCTGCCATGACGCGCTGCCGCTCCACCACCAGCAGGCAGTTGGCGCACTGGCAGTCGCGCCAGCGGCAGAACCGCTTGTGTCCCTTCAGGCACGACACCACGCCATGGTTGCGGCACCGGGCGCACTTGGGCGTGCGGCTCAGCTTCCTCGGTTCGCCCCGCCGCGGAGCCGCCGCCGCCTCCTCGCCTTCCTCCTCCTCCTCCTCCTCCTCCTCCGGGCCGGTGCTGCCGCGCGGAGCGCCGGGTGCCTCGTCCGGCTCCCCTTCCAGGCTCTCCACGTCGATCTCCCAGTCGGCGCCGGCGCGTTCCTCAGCCATGGCTCGTCGGCGGCGCAGCTGCAAGAGAAGGGTCAGGCCTCCCGCCCCGGCGGCGGAACGGCAGCCGGAGCACGCCCGGCTCCCGAGGTGCCCGCCTGCGGCCCCGCCGAGATGCGCCCCAGTCGGGAAGTCACGGCAGAGCCCGCCTGGGATGTCGTCTTCCCCCTTACCGTCAGGTCGGATCTCTTAAGCACGACGCACGCGGGGCCCAGTTTAGCCACGACGGAAGCCTCCCTCCCTCCGTCCCTCCCTCCCGGCCCTGCCCGGCCCGGCCTGGGGGGAACTATGACAGCCCGCCGCAGGCAGGAGCGCGTCTGCTGCAGCGAAGGTTGCGGCCCAGGGCAATGCCCCGCGCTACGACTCTGTCCAGTCTTAACAGGGTCCTGCTTATTAGAGGATCCCGAAAACCCTGCTGCCAGCTGCGTTCACACTTAGGAGACAGGCAGAGGCCAGCTGGACTTCACACATCGCCGCTGCCCGCTCCAGCAACCAAAGGCAGTGCGAGCGCCTAGAGCTCTCTGCGGAAGCTGCATCTTCAGACCCCCACCTGCTCCCACGCGAGCTCCCTGTCCTTGCTTCTGCACACCGCACTTACCAAGGCAGGTGGTGCAGGAAGCACGCAGCCCCCCCGGCTCCCCGCAGTTCGCAAGGCGCCGCTGCCCCAGACCGCCCGGAGACAAGCAACTCCCGATCCCTGCACCTGGGGCTTAAGGCTGCGCCGTCGGGGGATGGCTGCCGGCGAGGCGGCCGGGCGGTGCGTGGCTGTGTGTGAGTGAGTGGGTGAGTGGGTGAGTG
>VZTR01009149.1:210705-223253 GCA_013400775.1 Chaetops frenatus
GGGTCTGGGCGCTGAGCAAGGGGGTCGGGGGGCTGAGCAAGGTGGCCTGGGGGCTGAGTAAGTGCCTGCATGCTACTTAATTGACTGCAGGGGTTAAACCACAACAGGCTTCCTGAAGCATTCCTTCTTTGTGCGTTGGGCCCACTTCCACAGTCAAACAGGATAACAGCAATAGCTTCGACACCTTTGGCTTTTTGTGAGAGAGGACTTCATGGAGAAGATATTTGTGTGCATGCATAGGGATGCAAGGCATACGGGAACTGGCTGGCTCTCCCACTGCGCTGTGCAAGNCTCTGCCACAACGTCACCCGGCCACAACGTCACGCAGCAGTAGCGCCATTCCTGTTCGGAGGTGGTGGCCCAGCCAGGGCCCGCGCTGTGCCCACGCTGTCACTAGGTGGGGCCATCGGCCAGAGGGAGGAGGGCCGGGTCTCAGAGCCGAGATCTCTTCTCTTCCCATCCCAAATTAATTGCCGTTCCATAGCCCTTACAAATCCACCCAGTATTTGGCTGAAATACAGCCAGACCGCCCTATTTTATGTGAAGACGAGGCCATGCTTTTGATGTCCAGGTCATGTTGTGCAAGACAGCATTTACTTTAGGTATTTGTTTTAATAATATATGTTACATGGTCTGAGTAATATATGTTACAGTCATCTGCAACTGACTTTTTCCTCCTCTAATCTCAACTCAGGGATGACTTCAAACGCAGTTGCAATTCCAGACATTTGGAAGGGAAAAATATAACCTATTTCCTGAGGAACTCTCAAATATCTTGTACACAAAGTTCACATTTTTGCCTGAACTTGTACTTTTCCAGTTTAAGGAGGAGAAGGGAAGTGTGGGCTGAATTACTGCAGTCACCAGTTCTTCAGCATCACTGATTATTTAGGGTACTGGTGAAATTAAAAACTGATTTGAATTCTTTCAGGCAGCAATTTTAATCTTCTGCAGATGAATTAAAACCAGGTCACAATAACTAGATGACCTGCACTTTCAGGCCTCAGAAAGTGAGCAAAAACTCTGGAGGAATGGTGCTGCAAAGGACGTGAGGGGTTGGAGTAGAGCCACTACAAGCAGGCTGGTGGTGCTTGTACTGCCTCTCACCACACCCACCACCCCAGTTACTTCTCCTATAGCCAGAACAAGATAACAGCAGAAAAAAATCACAAACTGTTAAAACAACAGAGAGCAGTGATGGCCAAATCAGGAAATACATGAACGCCAAGCAATAATTCAACAAGCAGGATGTTTGCTTGAGTTTTTCAATGTCAGAAAATAAACTGTTCACCTGGCAATCAGTCATACCTTTTCATACACATACAGCATGCAAGTCTGCTAAAAACTCATGCAGTGAACTTTCTGGGAGAGGAGGGAGGCTTGAGCACAGCACAGGGAGACCAGCTCTTTTCAGCTCCTGGCTCTGGTATAGATTGCTCTGTTCCCTTTTCAAGGCAACAGCAATGTGGGTATAAACTCTGATAGCTGAGGCTTGGACCTGAGAAAGACCCACTCCCCAGAAGCCACTGAAGGTCTGAACTTATCCGTTCCTTCCTTCCCATCCCACTCCCTCCCTCCTTCCCTCCCTCCCTCCTCATGTGTTTCAAAGTTCTACAAAGCAACCCCAAATCCAGCCCCATTCCCTTGTTTGCAAGGGCTAGTTGCAAGGGTAGTGATTGATACCTGTACTGTGTTCACCAGCATAGGTGAGAATAGCAGAAGGGAGATATGTGTGGGTAAGTTAAATTAATGTTCTCTTCCCTTTGAAGCCTTCGAAAACTTACCACTTTTTTTTTGGTAAAATTTTAGAGAAAAAATAAAAATAAATTAACTTCTGCCTCATACCACCCTTTTCCTGAAAATTAATTTTTTGGCAATGGAGATAAGAGAAGCAAAATAAATGTGGCCAAAGGTTACTTTTGTTTATATCTCTGCAGATCATTAGAAAGAAAAATTACAGGAGAAAGAGCAAGGAAGAAAATTCATAACTTACACATAGCTGACCGTAACTGTACTAGTGAGTAAGCCACATGGTCTAAAATGTAATAACTGGGCTGTGAGTTGGGTTAAATCTGTGAAGGGTATTCAAGTCTCCTCAATAGGGTTTTGCAGTAAGGATGGATCCATGTAGAATAATTTTCTGTAATTTAGGTATGTTTCTCTTGAAAATGTGGGAGTTTTACACACATAGAATATGTTGCCCTGCCAGATATTAATCATCGTCCTTATTTTACTAGAGAAAGGTGTGTTCAAGGTGAGGACCAACTGATTTTGGTTCCCAGGAAAGCTGCTAGCTGTGCAATGTGAACGGCTGTGAGCACCCTTCAGGAACCTGTTCTTAGTGAGTCAAGAGATTAATATGCAAAGGCTGAGAAACTTAAATTTTTACTGCAGGTCTCCCTCAGGTACACTGGCCTGTCAGGATTGCTTCTGCATTCTTTGTCACATGAATCATTTAGCCCTTATAAGTGATAAAGTGATACAAAATCTAGATATGACAAGTAGCATGGAAGTATTTCTGAGTATTTCAACGTCCCCTTTCTGTTTTTCTGTGTATGGTGAATTTTATCTCTCACTCTTCCACGATTATCCTCACCATGGCAAGAAGGAATGTCATTAATGTGCAGAGGGACCAGGCTCCAAGGAAAGGTGCTTCCAATATTGCGTTTGAGCTTTGCTGCATGCAGCAAAGCAGGAAAGCTTCTATCAGTTACCACAAGCACCTTCACAATCACGCTACTCACTTGATACTGCCTTACTTTTATTGACCCATGCCCACTCCTGCCCAAGGTGAGATCCTACTGCTGGCCTAAGTGCCAGGGTGTGCTCACCCTCCCCAGAGAGAGGAGAAGGAGACCAGCTCCTCCCGAGCCTGAACACTCCCTGAGCCACACAAGTCCTGGAAGAATTAATAGGGTTCATTGTGTCTTAAATTCTGCTTCCTCACTCTTCTTAGCTTTTTGCTGATTCATGTATTCACTGCCTCTAGGGGAGAAAAAAGGCAATTAGTACAATTTTGTCACAAGACTTCCGGTTTTATCTAGGTGTTACAGAGGAGAAAGTTGGAATGCATAAAGTCCACAAACTCAGAAGAGGAAAGAGGGAAGAAGGCAAAGAGTGTTTACCTTAGGTCTCACAATTTTTAGCCATGTTAGGATAGTTGTTTGCTTCGGACTATCTAAGGATAATCCTCACGTTTTCAAGACAATTCTTGCTGAAGGCTGTCACAGTTCAGATGTTGAAAAGCTATAGACTCTCTTTCACAGAGAAAAAATCAGAAAGAGAACCTTACCACACATGATCCATTAAACACTATGTTCTACTCTCATTTACAGAACACTTAAACTCTTTGAGAATTTTCAGTTAAAAATAATTAAAGCCTTGTAGCAGTTATCTTTATCTCATGAAGAGGGAAAATTCTTCCTCAGGTTATAGAGCACAACAAGGAGGTAACCTTTCAAAGGTTCCTCCTGTGTATCTTTCAGCTTAACCTCCTGCACATCTTGCAAAGAGAAAAAGTAGCAATCCACACTTCCAAGGTGCTGTAAGTATTTTATTTCTGTTGCAGCTTCAGGAGAGTCCAATCTCTGGCAGCAGGCCTCTTTAAAGTTTATCTCCCTCTGCAGAGGCCAAATCTTCCCGTGCTTGTCCATCCTCTACATGATCAACTTCCTGATAGTGGTCTAAGGAATTCTGCACTGAAGGTCATGAATTGGCCTGCGCTTTGTCATGCTTAGTGAACAGCTCTGGCTATGGCTCTCAAGCACTGCTGCTAATGTGGAAATTAATGAAATTAATCTCTAGTGAGGGACACAACCAAGATTCCTACTATAGCATGCATGCAACACTGAGTCATGCAGGGAATTTGTGACCGCGCAGAAATGCTGCAGGAAGCACATTAACGAAACATCATTTAGGGTAAAAAGTCTTGTCTTTGTTATCTTCCAGTCGCAGACTAGTGTGAGAATGTTAAATACTGTATTAACTTATTTTTTCTACAGAAGGGAGAAGAACGACACGTCAAACTTAAATGTCCACTAAAATTGAAGTTTAGATAGTATGCATTCAGAAATAATTTTATTTTCCAGTAATGACAATATGCAATATCACGTAAGAAATGAAATTGAAGAATTGATCTTATTCTTCAAATACAGGATAGCTTCAATATTAAAATTAACATATAAATTTAGCATAAATCTTATTTCCCCACTCACATCTGCTGAGTAAATGCACATAAAGAATGAATCACTGAAACAGTATACTGAGAGAATCAAAGCCATTTTTCAAAGATATCAGCATAAATGTGAGGTGAGCCTGTTCACCAAGCATACAACAAATGTTGCAGGGGTGGCCCTTCAGACCCTTAAGGAGTACAAGTTGGGGACCCCCAGGAAAGCAGCACAACACCAGCAAGGACAAGGCAAGGGATAGTTTGGTGCAGGACATCCCCATTTTGCTGTGCTTACCCCTGCTGTCCCTCTGACTATTCCCTTATCTTTAGGTATGAGAGATACTGGAGAATGTAAGCATCACATTAGGGCTCTCGATGGTACTCCTTTGAGGGAGAATTTATTATTCTTATTGTTTACGTGATTGTTGATGTAACCTATCTTGTCACAGCTAGAGGTCAGCTAGCAGGGGTTTGGCAAGGTGCCTCTGGGGCAGCAGCTAGCCTCTGCAGAGCCCACTGCACTGGTGTCTGGCAGGCCTGAGACTTGGACAAGCAGAGCTGAGAGCAGGGGGATCTTCCTGTAGCATTTCCCAGAGAGTTGACAGTGAAATCACATCTCTGACAGGAGAAAAAGCAGTCCTGGGACACCCAAAAGAGGCTCCTGAGGGGCTGCTCAGACAGGAGCAGAGGGTGTGGGCCTGAAGGTCTCTTGCTCCAAGAAAGCTACAGCTGCACTAGCACCCCTAAGAGACTTCAAAAAAAAACCCTAGAAAAACCCCCAACAACCCGTTGGACTCTGACATTCTACAGAGACCTCACCAGACTCAAGGCATCCTTCTTGATACTTGAGTTTTTAATTTTTTTTTTTTTCCACCCTCGGGTAGCTTCTGAGTATCAATGCTTCCAACTTCAACCCTCCTCCTGATCCCTGTGTCCTCTCTTCCCCAGCATGAATCCCTTGCTCCGACGAGCAGATACCCTTGTTTGCCACAAGATGGGGCAGGGAAACGCAAGTTTTAGGTGCTGCACCGGCCGGGGAATTCCTGCCGGGGAATCCCAGGATGCTGCACCGCCGCGGGCGCTCGGCAGGCCCAGCGCCAGTCCCGCTGCCGTCAGCTGCGGTGGCACGGCTGCCACCTACCTCGGGGACAGCACGGCCTGAGCCAGGCTGGGGACCGCCAGCTCTGGGGCGGCCACTGCAGGACCGGACTAGATGTGGCACACGGGGCTCCAGCAGAAACGGGGCTCCCTCTCCCCGCGGCTGCCCTTGCTGGGATGGTGGGATGGGTGGGCATAGCAAAGCTCTGAGGAACAGCTCCCAGCATTGTGTGGGCAGAAAAAGACTCCTGCCAACATGCCAGGGGATCCTTAAAAATTTTATCTGCCTGTAGTGCCAGCCTGGACAATACAACTGGATGAACAAAGCAATTTCTCAAAGGTATCACTGCAGGCCAATATATATTTTTGAAAAAAAAATTATCTTCTGGATGGCTAAAATACTGTGTGGTCAAACAAAAATTACGGTTCAACATAAAAATTTGCATTTCTTATTTTGAACAGAGATGCATTTGCTTTATTTAAAAGGATTTGTCAACTGAGACAAAAGTTATTCTATAACACTAGAGACAAGGATTATTTCAACTTGTTTCTTTTTTCAGAAAACTGCTAGTCAGAAGAGATAGAATTTTAAAAACCATACTGTCAAATCTGCATTTTTCACCACAAGTGTGATGATAGCTCATTCCATGTTAGCTAAGGGTCATCTTTCTTTGAAAGGTGTGTCCCAATGCCAAGATGCCAAAATTCATTTCTCTGAAAACCCACAGACCATAGAGGGTTTAAGCTTTTGTAGGTACCAAGGTTTGGTCTTTCTGCTGAAGACGATCCAACATCTGTAGCAAAACAAACACACAAACAAACAAGCAAAACAAACAAAAAACCTCCACTGAGATTTCATTTAAAGTACAGGGGATGCCTAAGATTTCTGCAGGAAGGAAATCTGCTCAAAACCGGAGCTCCCAGCCCTATCTGCTCTAATCTAGTCTTTGACAATTTCTCTGTGGTGTTGGAGCAAGTATTTCACTATCACCTGTCTTTCTGTTCGGAAGATTTTAAATATTGCTGTTCTCTCTGGGGTGGCAGTAAGATGAATTTGTTTACAAGTGCCATGTGAATGCAGGCAAATCTGTCAGTACACAACTGATACCCTGCATTTAGGAAAACTCCAGATGCTTGCACACTTACACTTCTATAAGGGAATTTTTTTTTCCCTCCCTTCCCCTGCTTTTATGTCTTTGCTCTGTAACATAACCAATAAAATGCTTTAGTGAACAGGTCGGAAAGTTATGCGAGATAAAGTATATTTCAGTTAATTTATCCCCTAAGGAAAATAAAGTCATTATTCTCCTTTTTGTGCGTATTCAGTACCTTTATAAAACAAAAGATTCACTGTGTGTACAAGACTTACAGAACATGAAATGCCAAATTAGAACACAGGCATTCATATCAACAATGACACCAGATAACATGCCTGATACACTTACATAACAGCTCTAAAGCCCATGTGCTTCAGAGTCCAACTTCAGGGTGGCCTCACCTTTTTTTTTTTTTTTTTTTNTTTAGGTGTGGGACTAATCCCTACATCTCAAAGACCAGAGAGTCATTTCATCTGCATTCAGAGGGGTGTTTTGTAAAAGTCAATCATCAAGCATATGCAGTCACTTGTGAACAGTTTAAAAAATGACACTAAAAGCTTAACAAACTTCTACGTGGACATTAAACTTGGAGGCATTCCTCATCAGAAGCAATTCCTAACGTTACTCAGACACACATAAGATATGAGGTGTAATCAATGCATGCAATCATGCAATAAATTGCTCAAACCATTAATTTTCTAGATTTAGGGAAGTTGCCATTTGGCTAAAAATTATTTTAAAGAAATGCCTGCTATTACATCCTATTTCCTTTTTTTCTACTTCTACAGAATAGGAAAAAAAGATGCTTCTGAAGCATTGGGAGAGCCTTTTGTTTTCTGCTTTCTCAGCTTTTTCAGCTTTACTCAGCTGAGCTTGGAAATGTCTGCAGTACAAATACAAGAGACCTCAGCTTCCCTGACGACACCTTTTGCCTAATCTCAGTTGCTACAAGGCAGGGAAGCAAAATCCAGACTTGGAAAAAGAGGTTTCCCCTGACTGCACCTGCAGGAGCTGGACATTTTAACCCTGGCTGAGAACTAATCAGCTCTCTATCTTCAGAATGTTATATGCCCAGTATAAATGACATAAACCAAGATCATCATCTTAGTTTATTTTTCTAGAGTCCTTAGCATGCTACATTAACCTGACAATGCTTAATCTGGTGTTCATTTCACAATACACTTCATGCAATTCACAGCTGTAATAGGTTTTACACTGACATTACACATTGCGACCTAGCCATGGGAAAAGAATAACTCTTAATAATATTTCTCTGAAAAGTGTCCAAGCTCAAACGGCACAGAAGCAGCTCATGTTAGTTGCATGTGTGTATTTCTTTCTTCTGCCTTTTCTTTCACCACAAGGACAATCACTGGCATAAGATTATAAGGTCCTTGTTTTAGTCCATTTGCAATCGAACAAAGTTTGCTTGATTTCTTATGTCCTGAGGAGTCCTCAATTATAAAACAGCATTCAAGTATTATAGTTTAACATCCCCATTTTTCTGAGTTAAGGAACAAAGTAGACCTCAGGTTTCTGTTTCCATTATGAGTCTTCTAGAGTCCCATAACTGGTAGCCATAAAGTCTTCCTTTGTAACACACACTCAGCACTAAAGCCAGAGTATTGCTATTTGGCATTATCCAGTGAAGTGCAAGAAATTAAATAAGTTACGTCTTTATTGCTATTGTACAATACCAAGCAAAGTCACTTTTTAATACAATTGCAAGAGTTTTGTAGAGTAGGTGTCTCTCCTCTTAGGGGTCAGTAGTTCAGCTGCACTGTGAGTATCGCTTAGCTGTCACATGTCAAATGTCAGTCTAAGAAGATGTGTTGAGTATTCTTGAGTCTGAAGAATCAGACCTTTCCTCATATTCATCCTCTGTGTAAATTGGTTGCTTAGACACAATAGGACACCCATCATCAGGAATTGAGATCCTAGGATCTTCTGAGGAGCGGGAAGAAAGGACAGGCGAGCTTCGGAAAACACTGGCTGAGTTGCTAGAGAAAGGACTGACATACTGGGACCGCAGCTGGTACTGCTGCTGCAGTGTCATGGTGTTCCACAGGGTGACATCGTTGGGCAGGAACGGGCTGGACTGGTTTCTTGCCAAGGTGTTCCTCAGCATCAGCGGGTAGCGTGGTGGCTGAGGGAAAGGGTGCTGCAAAGGTACAGCTAGAGGGTTTGGCACAACATTACTGGAATCAGCAGAGAACCTCAGAGTATCAGGAACCCTAAATGCCGAGCCCACAGACCACTTGGAAGATGAAATAGGATAGGAACTCAGTGTGTGTTCAAAAATATGCCCATTGGAAGGCAAAACAAGACCATCAGGTTCTGCAGAAGCTCTCTCTCCACTGGCCACTGAAGACCGACTGGACAGGAGAACCTCTACAGCACTCACCAGATCACCGCCACACCCCTTCAGGATCAACTCTAGCACAGTTGGCTTTTGATTGGGGAAAATCTTTTTCAAGACTTCAAGTGGGGGTCTGTTTGCTTTCAAACTGAATGGTAAAGAAACTGTTCCAGAAGGACCTTCTATCAGGAGGTGGTTCTGCTCTGGGTGGTACTTGGGGCTGTCTGGGCGGTTCTCTGTGTTCCCACCATTTTTCTGAACTGCAAAACCAACCTCATCCACTGAAACAATTTCAGGGCTTTCAGGGTTGAAACAACTTTTGGCTTTAGTGATGTCTGGGGAACTCCTCTGGTCTGTGTCTTTGTCACTGTAGGTCTCAGCATTGTCTGTTCCACTCGCATCACCCAACCGCTCCTCATTCATGTCTGCAAAGAGAAGTCAGAGAAGTTAACAGAAAACTGAGGCCAAAAGCTTTTGCAGAGATCTGAAGATGCTGTCTTCTTAAAGTGAACAGACCAAGATCCTAAGGGGAAGCAGTGCTTTTTTTTCAAAGATCCTGCAAAATTTAAGGTATCTTTGCAACATCTCATGAGCAAAAAACTGCAAAACTATAATGTGACCTGATCTAAGCATACTCTGTGTCACTCTGCCATGTGCAAGCAAAGAAGCTGTAATCATTTTTCTGCTGCATCAAAAATGCTCTATCCATCCTTTCTCACTGGTCACAAGGCAGCAACACACCACCCAAGCGCAAGTTTTCTCCGACAACCTTCAGCACTTTCATATCATAATTCCTCAGTAGCACCCTCTCATTGTCTGTGAGCTGAAAAGGGCACTTAGGAGATGAAAATTCCCCTGCAGCTCCAACAGCATTGGAGGAACCCCTCCATCATCACTATCGGTTGAAGGTTTAAAAAGTCTTCAAATAAATAAATATATTCCAGTTCTGTCTCTGAAGAAACTGGTTCCTCCCACAGCAAGAATCGCAGCTTTTGCTCTAAATCCTTAAGCGTGTCTGATGCCTTGTCCCATCCAAGCACATATTCTACAAAATCTATTTTGGAGAGGACATATGGAAGGCATTTGGTTCAAAATCCTCTTCAAAGCGGGAGCAGCCTTAGACAAAGAGAAGGTTGCTCAGGTCCCTGCTCAAATAATTCCAAGGAAGAGGACTCCACAACGTCTCTTAGCAATTGTTCCAGGTATCTTGTTTCCTGTGTGCTAAACTAAGAAGGACTATGGAGCTGAAAACCAGCCCATTGATGGTGCTGTCTCCAGATGGACACTCAAAACTTCTTGGTAATGCCTGACCAGAGTATGGAACCCTTTGAAATAAGACTGTTTATCAGCAAGAAGAAGGGAGGAATGCTTGCTTATGCAAAAGAGGGTCAATATATTTGCTCGCGATTATTCAGTGTTATTTCCCAAGAATACAGTTCTGCTGGCTTTCTTCACAGAGCACAATGATTATATTCTTGGGAAGCATTAATGCCCGGGGAAAGGATCGTTATCCAAGATGCAGCTGACAGAGTCTACTTTAACTGCACAGGGTAGTGCTTTTGAACACACAAATGGGAAGTATTGTCTGCAAAAACCAATCCAACTCTTTGCTTGGTTTTTCAAGCCCCTGACAAACACCTCAACTAGATAAAGTAGCTTTAAGAAGCAAGCAAAGGTTCCTAAAATGTGCTGATGATCCGACCTGCCCAACTGAGATAGAACCAGTTAGAGGTGTGAAGCACCTGAGCCTCACTGCTCACCATCTCTCACCTTTCTCTCACTGCAGGAATAAGCAGGGCATCTCATCAACTAGTGGGCTAAGTTTAACATTTAACAGATCAGCATGAAAAAATACTACTAATGCAATTTATCCACCAGAGAGAAAGAAGTCAGGGTCTGAGCAAGGCTTAGCTGAGCAAGAAGCCACTATGCTTGCCACAATGGGAGCTATAAATGAAGAAGAGATCCTGGCAGAGCACAGCCTGACAGCGTGAGCATGTCAGAGGAAGGTTCTCCTCATGAGGATGGCTGTGGGATCATCCTACAGAGGTGTGGGATGCTGCTAATTCGGGCTGTGGAGGATAAGTGGGTAGCTGAGGAATACAGATGCCCTTACAAAGACCTCACTGCATTTAGCAGGGTAACTCGTTTTGGGATCTGCTTTTTACACTGGTTATGCTGTCTATCTAATGCAAACAGAGAAGCAGTAACTCTGCATGTTCTATAGTGCAGAGAAGGCCATGTATGTTTCCCCTTTCTCATACACTCAGTGCATCAATCTTGCTTTAGCAGACAAAGCAGAATGCAGGAATTGTTTGCCAATAGCAAACTGGCACATGCACTTTCTTGAGGAGGTGCTAAGACACTGGCACAGCTCATCCATTATTGAGAAAACATGAGATTCACACTACCTTTCCCTTCTAATCCCTTCACTATGCATTTATTACAAATCTTGGTGAGTGGACAATTTATACATGGAAGGCTTAGCGGACAGTCTGAAGACATTCTACTACCTTGTCCCTGTCTTGACAGAGCTAGAGAGGCTGTTTAAGGAAGATGATAGCCCAAATTTTCACATAAATAGATAGCACTGTGGTGACCAATATTATCAAATGGACTGAATGCAAGGAGAACATGTTTCAGAATTACCTCATGTCCACATTTACAGTGTATCCTTATGCGATGGGAACAAGTACCACGGGGGAGAAAATATGTGATTATTAAAAAAAAAACCACAGCAAAGAAACAAACAAACACCTTAAAATCAGGTAAGGTATCTCTAATATATTCCCTGATCTTTACAAGATGTTATTTTCAAGATATTTCAGATTTGCTTAGTTTTCTGTACCCTTAAAAATATCCTTTTGAGGGCTTGCCTAAAAATTTTTGTTCAAATTCTGAAAACTCGTCTCATTGAATGTTGCATCTTTATCATCAGGAGATCACACGGATGCCAGCTCTTATCTTTTGCACAGGGACAGCCTTCTCATGCAGCACAGGTCATAGCAACGCATCTCACCGGGCTGTTACCCTTGCAGGGACAGACCCAGAAAACGAGATTTCGGTGATTTAAATCGAAGTGGTGCTATCAACACATGGAGAATTACCCTCTGCTGGCTACCACTGAGCATAGAGGCTGTTGTATTTTTTTCCCCCTGTCTTATTGAGAGCATTTCTGGCTGGCGGTGTCAGGCAGCTCATGCCTGGGCTGGAGGCGTGTGCGGTGTCACACCCAGGGGCCCGAGCCTGTGGCACGGCAGCCATCCGCTCATCTGCCCGGCCCTCGGGGCTTCCCTATCTCCTAGGCTGTGCTTTAACTGCTTTAAACACCCCTTGCCCGCTACGCTGAGGAATCCAGGAGGACCAGGCTCCGGGGACTAGCCCCGACCTTTCATGGGAACCGAGGTGAACGGGATTTTAATTTGTTTAAAATTAGCACAAAATAGCCATCGTCAAATGGACAAAAATTTGTGAAAATACATTACAAATGTCCCTATGTGGGCACAGAATTGTAGAAATATTGCATGCATGTATTAATTGCAAATGTTTGTATTTTCAGTTAAAAAAAAAAAATTTTGTATTCAGAACATACAACCTATTGCTCTTCACCAAAGCTTTTTTTCCTTAATTTTTCTTAATTCGTAAGTTTCACACGAGGATATTCTAGGTTTCAAGAAAGAAACCTCATCCTCAGACATTTTTTACATGTGTGGGGGGCTGGGTGCTGTAGTTTGTTCTGTGTGAGCTTTTTTTGCTGTGTGGTGGTGGTGGTGTTTGGTTGGTTTTCTTTTTTTTTTTTTTTTTTTTTTTTGGGGGGGGGTTT
>VZTR01009149.1:226925-252427 GCA_013400775.1 Chaetops frenatus
GGGGGGGCCGGGGGTTTGTGCCCCGCCGTCCGGCCGGCGGTGATGCCCGTGCCGTGCCAAAAGGGTTCGTCCCCGAGCGGACCGGGACCGCGGCTGTTGCCACGCACCCTCTTCCCCGCTCATCCCCCAAAGGCACCCGGAGCTGAGAGATGAGCGGGGTCTAGGAGGTTTCTCCGGGCTCTGCGTCGGCCCCGCCTCGAAAGCCCACGGGACGCTGTGCGCGGCGGCACGGTGTATGGCTGCTACCACCTGTGGCCCAGCGCCGCGAGGTACTGGCGGCGGGGTCGAGACAGAAGTTTTGTCAAAGTTTTGCAGCTGCAAAGAGATGGCCGGAGCAGGAGCTGCCCGGGACCAGGAGCTGCACACAACAAGTGCGCGGAATCGGGTTGCGGCCGCGTCCCCGCGGGATCGCGCCGCAGGTCTGGAGAGCCGCGGTAGACACCTGCCCATGGGGTCCGCTGCCTCTCCTGCATCCCGCGGCAAGACAGCTACCTAAACGCAAACGATGGCTATAGAAAGGAACGTGAAATTCACTGCAAGTCAGGGTGTTTGAAACCTAAATGATATGTCTGATGCGGCGGACTTGTAGTGTTCTGCATTTCCGTACGCGGAGGGGTTTCTCGCTGAAACACGGGTATTTTCCATGTGGCAGCGAGAACCTTGAGTCCAAATGTAATGTATTGGTGGAAAAAACCAAAAAAGTTACATGCATTTTATCTGGGGGAAAACAAATTTACTGCAAGTGTTCATCTGCCCGCGGCGTAGCGTCCGCGGGCGGGCAGGGGCTGCTGCTTGGACCCGAACCCATTTCGTTGCCTCAAGATCTCCCCTGCTCTTCCTGGGCATCTCTCCACCATCAGTGCTACACGAAATACAGCTTTTAGCGAGGCTACGTAATAACGAAATCAGATATAAAACTCGGGAAGTATTTCGCCGGAGAGAATGAAAGGCACAGTGCATGCTGCAAAGGTATTTGCGTGGTATTTCATTACTAGGCTCTTTCCTTGTTAGTTTTCTACTTCTAGAGGACGAGTGATTCAGCGCGATCCTTCTTCCCAGGACCGTGCGCGGGGTGTGAGGAGGATGAACACTCCATCTGTAAATCGCACCGAGCCAGGGAGGTTGAATCGGATCAGATACGGGGAACAGTGCATTTTCTCGCAGCGCTAGTAGAACATAATTTTTTTGCTGCTGGGGTGCATGCACTGAACCCTGCAGCTCGCGACTGGCCTCCGCCGCGGGGCCTCTTGCACACTCGGGGATCCCCATCGAAAAACAGAAAAGGGGAGAAAAAGAAAGAAGCGGACCAAACATTCAGCTGTCACAAAATTACTTAAAAGATGATGCGCACCCACCCTTGGAAATCCATTCTCTCAGAACGAAGAAAAGGGGTGCAAATGCCTGCGGGGGTGGTGGTGGAAAAGCCTACTTCCCCACTAGCTGGAGAAGGTCCTGCCGGCCGGGAGGCTGCCCGATCCCGAACCGAGGTGCCCGGCGCGGCGGTAGGCTGGCTCAGGGCCGGGGAGCCCTCTCTCGCTTGGCTGCACATAGGGCGTCTAGGCTGAAATACCCGTTTGATATAATGCTGTAATCCTTTTCTCGTATTTGATGGGAATGGTTTCCATGTCCTAGTATTTGACAACATGTACCCATAGGGCCAGATTCATATTTATGTTAGCAAAACGTCCCCTGCCTGAAAGTCCATTGTAACCCAACACCTGACAACCCCGGTTCCCATTTCTGCTCGCCGAAAAGGTTTATTCAAGCACATAATGGGATCCCAGCAGAAAGCTTTTCAGACGAAGGGGAGATGGTAAACTGCGCCACATGAACTCCGTTTCCAGGGCTATTAAGCTTTTAATTGCAAAATAGCAGAGGAAATTTCAAGGTGACTATGAGGTGTTAGCAGTTAGCACCCAGAATAATAGACCGAAAGAGAACGAATGAGCGAAACATATGCTGCAAATAACATTTAGCGGAAAGGGACCGGCTCAGCCAAAGGGCTAGAGAAACCCTGCCGACGGAGCAGGGCAGGGGACGGGCTGGAAAGCGGCCCGGAAACCGGCCCGAATCGGCTGGCGTTTGGCGACTTTTCGATGTAGAGCCATCCGGAGGATACGGCGCTGCCGCCCAGCCGCTGGAACCCGCCGTGAGCCGCGTCTCAGCCGGGCGGACAGAAGCGGCCGCAGGGTCTGCTGCGCCGGGGTGCCCTGCCGTTCCCCAGGTACTGCGGGCGGAGGAGAGGCCGGGCCGGAGGGAGTGTTCCTTAGTGCTTGCACTGCTCTGAAGTAAGCTTTTGGGGAGGGGTCGTTCGCGGGATGCTGGCCCCCACTGAGCGAGTGCGAACGGCAGGATTAGCTCACCTCGCCTGGACTGCTTTGAGGCATTACCCGCGTTACTGGGAAAAGACAGGAATAAATTATGCATGTTTTACCACTCGGAGAGTGACTCTAGGTGTTTCTGACAGTCTGTGCTGGCATACAGTAAGGCGGGAGAGGAGCACAATGCCAGCCCTGCTGGGCTGCGTGGTGCGGCGTCACGCTGGAGCGGGGAGAAACTTTCATGGAAGACTTCGAGGAAAATGTGAATTCCGTACAGGCTCACGCAAACACTTCAAAGCTGCCTGGCGAGGGGCGAGGAACGCGGTATTTGAGAGGAGTAGCGTTAACAAAGGTCACTGCTTACTAACCAGCTAGAAATACTTGAGAAGAGGGTGACTTGCAGTTCGGTGGAAAAGCAAAATAAAAAAAACAGGAAAACAAAACCACACCCTCCAAACACAAAACCCCCAAACAAAAACGGGAACATAAACGAAACAGTAGCAAAAAAGACACCACTCACAGACACAGACAAACCAAACAAAATCCAACCAAACCCAAGACGGCCCCAAACCCCCAAAAGCCCGTGAAAACTCTCCGTGCTCCATGCACAACCCCGCCAGCCCTGCTCGGAGTAGTCCCAGAAGTCCAAAGGCAGAACACCCTGGGCCGTGCAAATAGAGAACACCCACGCACAGGCCACGGGGAAGCGCCAGCGGCACGCAGCCGTGGCCCGGCGTGGTCACGTCCTGCCACAGGGCACCCAAAGCGGCCCCACATCCACCTAGCGCCGGCACTCCCAGCCAGAGCCACTGCCTTCCCACAGGAGAGGGCCCAGGCTTTCCCGGGAGATTACCCCGCATCTCCCCACTCTTGGTGGGGTGGGGCATGAGCTCCTCGCCCGTCCGTTATCGGCGATATTTTCCTCCGAAGTTGCTCAATGCTGAATGTGAACTGCTCTCCTAAACTTGGTGCTCCAGGTACGGCTTCCCCAGTATTCTGAAGGATGCGGTTTGTTCTCCCCGTAACTTACTCTTAACGCCCTTATCACCAACCAGGTCCCACACTCGTCTATATAAAGAGCAGGGCCTTTTTTTTACCCACTCCCGAGTTCCCCGTGTACCACAGCGGGGCAAATCCCACTTCGCTTGTCCCCAAGTCTGCTCCCCGCTCAGCCCGGCAACCAGAAACAGGCCCATGCCGCAAGCAGCATGAGCTTCCCTGAGGGGCGTGCAGCCCCCAGCGCCGCCCGGGGCCGGCCATCCTGCCTGCTGCTCCCTCGGGGTGCGCTCAGCACGGGAGCAGATCCTCTCCGCACCAAGAAGGGCCGGGGGCAGCGCCCGGGGCAGGCAGGTCCCCGCCGCGGCGATACAGCCCTCGGGATGCCTTGCGCCGGGGAGGGTAACGGGAGTAACGGGAGAGGGGAAGGCAGTCGTGAGACCTTCTCCAGAAATTAAGGTGGTGTATTTCAGCAAGGCCTGAGGACTAACAGAGCAGGGGTGGAAGCGAGCACCCGCCTCCGTCCCGGTCCCGCCTGCCGTGCCCTCCGGGGAGCCGCGCCGCCGACACAGCGGCGGCGGCGGCATCAGCAGCAGAAGGGCACGGAGCCGCGGGAGCAGGCTGACAAGTGTGATAAAATGATCTTCCTTAACTAAACTCGTAAAGCACTGGGCAATAAAACTCAATCTTCTGTAAAATCCAATTAAGTCATTATCTGACTGATTGTATCTTTAATTGAAAACAGAAGTGACAGTAAATTTCTGTGATATATCAGGATCAATCGATACCGCTATACGATTCAGCCTCAAGAAGTGATTTATAATGTCAAACCTATATAGGTAACTCCACATTATTCTCTCTAAAACCACTGGTGGATGAAATTAAGAGTAAGTGCATTTAATAAAAAACAAGATGGTCAGGTTATTGATTACAACAGATGGGGGCGAAATCAAATAGATGTTTTCAAAGCAGAGAGCGAAGAAAATACAAGTAATTTCTTTTTTTTTTTTTCTGTTTTAATACAGCTCACCAAATATACACACAAGAAAATTCAGTCATCGATAACGTTTTTATTTCAGGTACAGCTGCAACTACAGAGAACAATGAATTTTTCTAGACTAGTTTCATTTCAGATTGGCTTTGGTAACACGAGGAAAGAACACCATAGCCCATTTTTAACAAAATAACAAACGCCAAAATTCATGGCAACTCTTAAGGGACTTACTTCCAGTTTAAGATTGCAATCTAAGGCAAGGCACTCAACTGTAATATGCAAAATATGTTAATTTGGCGACATGAGAAGAAAACTCCCAGACCAAGCAGCAGCGTTAGCCTGTAAGGAACCGTTAGCAATACATAACAGGATGATGCTTCCCAGAGATGAATTATCGGCCCCTGAAGGGGGAGGGGCCGGCACGGGACTCCCGGTTATCTCGGTTCCCGCTACCCCGAGCCCCTGCCCGCACTTCGGCCGGCCACGCTCCCTCCGCCTTTGCCCCGACGGCNCATCGCGAAGTTGCTGGGCTGCGCGGGGGGCTTGCACTCCATGTCCCCCTTGGTGCTCTCGCTGCTGCTCGACAGGCACCCCAGGCCGGAGTCCTGGCTGCTCGGCGGCGAAAACACTGCGAGTGAGGGGGAGAGAGAGAAAAAACACAGCGCCTGAGACACCCCCCTGGCCCCGACCAGAGGAGGCCCAGGCAGACGTCCCCTCTCCGGGAAGAGGGGCGAGGAGTTGAGCCCGTTCCTCCGTGCATGCTGAGGTGCTGGTCTCCCTCCTCCCGCCAAGGTGAACGCAGCGGGAGTAACGATGGGAGGAAAACAACTTCAGGTCTAGGGGCTGTAATCCCTCCAGCCACAAGAAGTTACCTGCCTGCAGACCTAAGGCCCTGCCTCGGGCAGCCCGAGGGTGAGGCCAAACATTACAAAATTTAAACCTATTACAGTGCTAGGAACGGTTGCAACATTGCAATTTGCAATAGATACAAAAACCAAGGAAAAGGGTCTCTGACCTTCCTAACCTTAGATGAGTTGAGATCCACCCCCAACACTCCCTTCCTGCCTACCGTGAATATAATTAAGCGAAAGCTGCAGTGGTAATTTCTCTCCTCATTAACTTCCTGATTGGTTTCAGGCTCAGGATTCCAGCAGCCAGCCGGCAGTTTGTCACCAATTCCAAATGGCCAATCGTTAATACTAATGTTTGTGTAGCTAACTGCCAGCATCTGCCACGGCTTCTTGTACAACAATAATAGTGAAAGGGTAACATTAGTGCTTACCCTGTTAATTCAGATTCTGTTCATCAACAGGAAAATCTATGATATAATTAGCAAAATGCATCAGTATGAGGCAGCTGGAGAGAAACTAAATCACAGCAGCAGCTCCATGAGCCCCTGACACCTTTATCATCAATACTATGTTCTGGATTTTACTGTTCAGTGGAAAGTATTACCAGCCTGTGGTCTTTTAAAAGAGAATGTTGTTTATGGCCACTGCTTGTTTTTTAGAAGCCATGATGAATCTAGTGCAACTGCACAAAAACAAGGAATATGGAGTTGAGGCTTAAACTCTGTCCTGAAATCTCACTGCTGTGCCTAAGTGAGCTGCTCCTCCACTCTTGAGCCCTGGGTGCTTTCAGACTCTGGGGACTTCTAGTGGCCCTGAAGTTCAATGAGAAAGGTAAGGTCAAGCTAGACTTTGACAGCCAGTCAAACCCAACAGGATTCAAGGAAAGTAAACTGCAATATCTGAGTTTAGCCCACTACTTATGAGAAAATTAGAAATATATTCTTAAAAAACAACCAACATTCCTTCTCTGTAGTACTCTGTGTTCCTGCAGTAACTTCCATTTGCAGCTCAACTTCTGTTTTTAAACACAACGCTGGTTACCAAGAAATGGAAAAGACATTATGAAGTTGTCATCACACACACCATCCTCACCTACTTAACCCATGCACAGATAAAATAGCAATTTCCATTCCTTTCAGGGAGTTTTGACCATTTTTGATACTGCAGAACCTGGCATCTTGATTTAATGCAAGTGTCTCCTTTGAAGCATAAAAGAGATGACAAAGGCTCTAACATCACTCTGCCAAAGCAGACTCTATTATTGTCTTTTAGATCTGACATGAATTTTTTAACTCTGGGGAATGAGATATTAACCCTGTATTACATTTTTTCCCAGCTAAAATACAAAGAAAGTAACACAGTGCTTAGACATGAGGGAGTGACAAGGTAGTCAAGGCTATTTTCAACAGTTTTTATACATCCTGCAAATGCTACTAATTGGTTTAATGACACAGAAAGAGGAATCTGGTCTGCAGCATCAGGTATTCCTTTGCTATGTGGTAGAATGCACAGAACAGCCAAACAGGTCTCCAACACCTCCATACCTGAAATAACCAGTGCACTGACCTGCACTTAGAAAAGGCTGGAACTGTGCTTACATAACCTGCAGTTGGGAACAACTGTTCAGATTTTTACTTTTTCTATCCCACCAATCCTGAAACCAAGTGTTGCAGAATCAGAAATGATCCTTGTAGTTCGCAAGAGTCAAACTCTTCTGCCATGAGAACGTACCAGGAAATTCCTAATGGTGTGTTTCCTACCTTTCCTTTTTAGTGTTTAAGCAGGGTTGATGGCAGAGTCCAAGGAGAAGTCACATCTCCTCAGTGATGAGGACACCACTTGTCTTTCCATTTCATGTCATCTATTAAATCATTTTATCATGGCCTAAGAGCTCTTAGGAACTGAACCAAGTGTAAACATGCAGATTACAGGAAGTGAGTGGAACAACAGAGGAACATTTCTGCTCCTCTGAAAGGGAAGCAGCACAAACAAACTCAGTGTGTGGCCCAGCCTGAACCACACACCCATGATCTGAAACACACATCCTGCACTACTTCAGGAGAGTATCTTCTTGGGGTGGGTCAGGCTTTGACTATTATGTAATGACAGAGTAGAGATGCTCTGTAGGTCCACATGCCTATATCTAAGGGGAAATCACCTACAGAAAATGCAAAATTATCACCTCTCCTGATGTTTCCTACAGACTAGCTCAATGGTAATCCACAGCTTTAGGTTGTACCTTCCAACAGTTGCAGCTTTGGTAGGATCTGGCCAGGTCTAGCATCAGGAATCATCTCTTTCTCCAGAAGGTACCTTTTATTATATAGTAATGCAGCTGGCATCACCTCAGCAGGGCTGGCTGCCTCACGGGCTCAGCTCTCCAACTCTTAGAACCTCATTCTGCTCTGATTTAGCAAAGCCCAAGGTGAGTGAAGGATTCGGACATGCTGTAAGGATTCCATGTGTTCCTAGACTCCAGGACAAAAGTATGAGGGAAGCAACTGAGGTTAAAAGGGGGATAATTTTTTTTTACTTCTAAGTAGCTAAATGGGCAAGAGGTTTATTTATTTTAAAGGATTTGTTAATACTTCTAAGCATGCATGTAACTGAAGTGATGTAAAGGCCCATTTTTAAATACTGAGATCTATAAATCTCTGTGACGAAGTTTCAGAAAGTGTTGTTTGGTTTTTTTTCCCAAACACAAAGAATCCAACTCAACCCATTCAACATGTTACAGTACAGATGTTAAAACCCTACCACAGCAGAACTGCCACTTTGTTTTTGTGGTCTACATTTTGAGCAACTCTATGACAGTTTAGTATAAACCTGCAGAATGACCCAGAGGGCAACTTTTTTTTGGTAGACAGACAAGCAAATCTGTTTCTTAGCATCTCAAGTGGTGGCTCTTAAGCCTTCTGGACCACTGAAGCTCTACCAGTATTTCCACTTCCAAATTACTTGAAGTTTTGATTATCAGGCAATTTGGGCTGTATATCCTGCTATCTGAATACGCATAGAGGTATGTAATGAGAGCCACAAAGGTTTCAAAAACGATCCAGCACTAAACTAAGGTTTACCTCAAGCAGGTAAGACTGCTACTTCTGTATCCAGACCTGGACTGCTTTATTGAACAAACCTCCACTGCAGTCAACAGTCACCGAAGTCAAGCAAGGTGCAGTGAGTAGGTGCAATGCTAATAAAAAGTGCAAGATACTCAGACTGGGACGTGTAGCTATAAAAAGGCAGCAAAAAGGAAATAAGCAATTCTGTTCCAGTGTTTTAATCACACAGCAATAAAATGTAGAAATTCCAAGTTCAAAGAAACAAACCCCATGTTCTTTTTGACTTAAGTATATGAGTTTCATCTGTTTGAGGCTTGTGGCTGATCCTCCCACAGCTGTTACACAGCCCTTATCTGTGTAAATAACAATACCAGAATTGGGTCTGTGACAGTTTTTAAAGACTATTCCTTGATCTAATTACCTTTTACCCTTGGGAAAGGCACAGAATGCTTTTGAGCCATATGAATCTGAAAAGAATTCAGCTAATATCACACAGGAAAAGAAGTGAGAAGGGATCCCAACCATAGACACAAAACCTTACGTCTTCTGACACTGGAAACTGCATTGACTTTTAACTTGAGTGATCCCCAAAATTCCATGGACTGAAAAGAATAATACACCTTCAGTGATGTGAGAAATCACAAGGACATTCATGCTTGAAAAGTAAATATTTTCCTGAGTTTAAAAAACTATTAAACTCTAAATAAGGAGCAATTTATAGAGATTTAAAGTTGAGTGGTGCAATTAATTTTTTAAAACTCTTTCACCTTTCTTGCGGAAAGGAAAATGAGTAAGCATGTGAATGGCCCACATACTGCTAAGGGCCATTCACTTCTTCCTGGTGTGCAGACTTGTGTGTCAGTACAGCCACACATGTAGGATGAAGAACTAGATGCCATTGGCAGTTCTATGGCATGGGAGCATCACTAAAGCATGCCTAGCTTTTTGACATGAGGGTGGATAGGAACTGCTCTTCATAGTACCTTCTCCTCCAAAGCATTTTCCTTCCGCAAGTATTACTGCTGTTGCATGCAGCAGCTTCCATTCCAGTCTACAGAGATCCCACATAAAGGCTCCTGAAGACCAAACTGGCCTGGGAAACCACTGGCAGTCAAGCCAAAAAACAAGTCTTGGTATCTGCACAAAGGGCAGGATGAGAGAAAATGGTACTAGCATCCTCCACAGGATACCAACTCAAACCACTAGAATACGTAAGGGGTGGCTGGCCATGCTGGCTGGAAATAACCACAGGTCAAATTCAGTTTGACCCTTTTCCACCCAAGTCAAAGGTACCCTGTTACTCTGCTGCTCAGATTGTTGCCAAAAGGGCTGACTCCCTCACAGCACCAGCAAACAGCCTGCCAGGCTATAGCAAGTATGGTAGTAATACTATGGTAACAGCCTGACAAAGCGTGAGGTCAAAAACCCCAAATCAACCAAAAAACCCCCCCCCCAAAAACAAGTAGTACTGCAAAATCAGCCACTAAGAATCAGAGAACTATCAGAATCCTCAATTGCTATGTCAGCAACTGAGAAGACATACAAAAAAAGTGAATGGAAGAAAGCACAATTTTTCTGTTGTAGAGAAAACATTAGAACGGCAGCAAGAGTCAGCTATGGGTCTGCTTTAAACTCCACACATTACTTTGACCAGCTGAAATGTCTTTGTGACTGCTCCTGTGATCAATGTGTTACAGACTCTTCTGTGCTGACCACAATGCGGATTAACCTGCAAGAACATGGGAGTGATGCTCCTTTTCTGCTTTACAAACTATTAACAAAATGTGCATATTCTCCTGCTGACAAGAAGTTACAAAAGCAACAAACAGCTGCTTTTTGATGCAAAAATAAACACAAGCCTAAGGATCTTGAACAAATCCACAGTCCATTAACACAGGTATACTATTTTGCATTACAGCCCTTTTCCCTTTTTAAAAAACCTACCCTTGTCACTAACATTTAAGGCAATTAGGATTATCTTGGGTGCCCACAGTAGAGTGCATTTATTGTGTATTTTCAAATAGCATTAATTTTTGGCATTAGGAACTCAGGATAAAAGGTAAAGATCTGAATATAAATCTTTATTCAGTATGCTTTACCATGGATTATCTCAATTCTTTTCCAGTTCATGCTTGCAGTTTTAGCAACTAAGAAGGTAGGGCTGTAACTGATGTAATTAACCAGAAGCTGCAGAAAATATCCTCCTGTTGACTCCCTCACTTCTGGTTTTGAATTCTCTTACAGTAATATGTAAAACAATCAAATAAGGCTTTCTACTTCTCACCCACTAGCAGCTAGACAGACAGGATACAAAAATGGTACTTGGGAAGCTTAGGCTTCTTTTTTCAGACTGCAAAACATAGCTTGAAACTATACCAATCTTCTACAAAGCAACTGCCCTTCATGTTTGCCTGCACAAACTGGAGTAGAGCAGTACTGATGGACCAGCACTGTCTCTTATCACCAGCTTCACATTCTGTGCCTAACTTGATGTCACTAAGCCACTGCTGCAGGCTAGAAAAGGCAGAGGAGGAACAATCTCAGATAAACTTCAGGTGTGCTCAGGTGAATACCCTTGCTTTGAATGACTGAAAGGCGACATGAGGAATTCAGCCAACAGAAGCTCTCTTTCTTTGGCAGATGTGAATGGTTACTTGCCTCTTGTGCATGTACTCAGCCCAAGTGCTCACTCTACTGAGTCAGGTCCCAGACAGGTACCTCCCCAATTTATATTCCACTGCCAGGAACCCTAATGGCTAGTTCTCTCAAAAAGAAAACATTATTTTAATAATTTCATGAAGATTTTGTGCTGGAAGACATGCAGCAAAATGTTCTCCAGCATCTCAACATAGAGCAGGCATTTCCCACTGTTGGGTAACAAGGTAAAACAGGCATTTCTGTAGATAATTTTTGAGTCATCTGTAAGTGAAAACATCCTGCACGATTACACACTAAGCATGACAACCTCAACCACAGGAGAGCTGGCAGTAACACGACAAAGAAAGGCTTCATGGTTAAATACAAAAAGTATCTCCCTTTTCCCTCCCTAGCCTTCTCCAGTCCTTCATTTAATCCCTTGTGCTGTCCTGGGCACACAGTTGCACAGCAACATGGGGAATTATAACGAAGAATAGGTGTTGTATTGCCAGTACTACAGAGATGCACGTGCTTCTCCTTCAGGCTGTAACTCTCTACTTGTGGAGATCCTTACTTCCCTCAGACATTCACAGTCCACCAGAGGACCCAATGGTTTGCATGGCTGCACTCTACATCAGAGACCAACAGATTTTTTGAAAAACAGAAACCAAGCCACCAACGAACCATTTAAAGATTCTACATTAGAGAACAGCCACAGAAACATAGGAGGAGGCACTTATTACCAGTAAAGGAAGATTTAAAGAGTGGCTGTGAGGTATAGGGGCTATTTGGACATCTGTCACTAACGGAAGAGAAGCAAGGAATGTCAGAGGAATGAAGGCATTTCCTTCATCATGTAACAAGACTGTGACAAAGCTGGGACCTTAAATCTCTTTATTCCTGGAAGTCAGATACTACTTCTCTATTCCACACACAACACTGGTGACTGATTCTCCATCAAAAAAAAGATGTCCCTGCTGTGGTATACTCTGAAGACTGACAAAGGACAGGCAGCACTGAGAAAAAAGATGAACTCCAAATACACTCTTTGGATTGTTTTTCTTATTCCTATTTTAATCAAAATCTAACAAAAAAGATTAAAATAGAAACATATCAATCATTTTTCATGAGAAATATGTAACTATCTTGCCAGCTCCTAGTGCACAGGCCCAAATTTCTATTGTGAGCATCCTTCCTGCCAGGAGTGGTTTTGCACAAAATTGCTGTGCTGTGGGGGCCAGAGTCTTGGAACTCCCTAGACTGTTCCACTACTGAGCACAGTAGCAAGGCAGGTCTTGCCACACATGTCCCACCTGTGTGGCCACCTTTTGAAGCCAGATCCATGAAATGAACTGTGTTCACAGAAGTTTGTTTGGGTTTTTTTCCCCACAAAAAGAGGACAAACCATTCCACAAATCAGAGTCACAAGAGGCTACACAACCATGTGAATGGGCAGCAACCCTTGACAGCAAGGCAAGAACAGCAACAGACTGCCTACAACTCCAAATCTTTGACAGGAATCACAGAACGGTTTGGTTGGAAGGGATCTTGAGACCACCCAGTTCAACTCCTCTGCAATGAAAAGAGACATCTCAAACTAGATCAGCTAGCTCAGAATCCCATTCAACCTGACCTTGAATGCTTCTGTGAATGTTCCCACACATGACCTCTCTGGACAACCTGTGCCAGTATTTTACCACCATCACTGCAAAAAATTTCACCCAGTATCTAGTCTGAATTTACCCTGCTTTAGTTTAAAGCCATTATTTCTTGTCCTATCTCTACAGGCCCTATTAAAAAGCCTGTCATGCCCTTTCGTATCAGCCCCCTCTAACTAGTGAGAGGCCCCAGTAATGTCTCCCTGGACTCCTCTCCAGGCTCAAAATGGACTCACCATTCACGTGAGACTGTTGAGGAAAGGTCAGCTGAATCCTCTGTTTGTCCCGTTCTAAGTCTGCAGAAACACTTGGTTACAGCAAAAACAATCAGTGGGTTAGATTTGTTCAAAGTGAAAGTTTCTATCAGAACAATTTCCAGCCAGCTCTCAAGAAGAGAGCATGGCATCTTCTTTTGGCACCCTGGAGGTCCCTTAGGCACAGTTAGGAGACTTCATGCTAATTTTGTGGCGACCGATTACTGTCCATCTCCTCTGGGGTCTGCGTCTTCTCCTATGTTGGTGACACAGGCTTTTCCATACATCCCAAACACCACCTAACCAGCAGGAAATGCCACACAGAGGTGACTGAATGGGCAAAAGGCTTTTTTGTGGGATGACTGCAGACACTGAGGGTGCATACCAAAGTCAGGACTGCTTGCTGTTTTAAGGGAAGACCTCACAGGCTACACCTGTCTCCTGAAGCAACCCAGGAGACAACTAGGGGGTCCCAACTCCTCATTTGTTTCTGGGCACCACCACAATATAGCTGCCTTTGTTTTTTAAGATATATCTATTTCAAACCTGTCTATATACTAAGTTCCTTGTGAATAATTACCTTAGAAGCATCAACTGTCCTACCTAAAAATGCACTGCCATTTGCAACAGCTGAGGGAACAGAAAGTCTTTCGGAAAACATGGTTAACTTTAAAGGAAAGAGTGCACTCAAGGCTTAGGTAATGTTATCAAGTAACAGAATACATGGAGACACAAAACAAAAGGCACAAAGTTTCTCCCTTGTGTAGCTGTGCTAAAGGAAAGAAACAGGGTTCCAAGAGCCCTAATAATCACATAAAACCTTTTGGTATTCAGCACAGAAATCCAAACACAAAACTATTTTGGCTGAATGTCTCCATTCTTGGGTTAGAAAGTCTGTTAATCTTCACCAGTGTATCAGGAACAAAAAACCAGTTTGCACAACCCCAAGACTAGCCAGGTAAATGTAAATTTTAATTCTGGTCACTTCTCTTTATATTTCATTGTTCCCAATGTCAATTTATAAAACAAGGATGAAATCCATGCCCAGGATCATCAGTCCTAATGCTCAAAACATAATCAAATAGTTGATAATGATGGACTCAACTCTTTCAGGTTTAACAATTTAATTTTAGAAAACACTGTCTCACTGCAACAGTGATATATACATTATACAGCTTAAAAATTTTTTTTTAGACACAACTTGCAAGCTTTTTTAAGTCAGAAGGTTACTAAACAATACTAGGTCTAATGCAAGTGATCTATTCCGGTTAATACAATATATTTTCAACTTGCAAACAGGTTTATTTACTTTTTAAATGCTCTTATAATTCAACTGTCTCTGCTTGGAAGGGAGAAGACAAGGATCTGCAACTTGTACCATACTTGCAAAAGGAATAGAAAGCATGTCACTGACTTCAGCCTGAGCAACACTGTGCTCACCAATGACCGTGCCCAAAATCGAGTAAGACGAAAGAAAGAAAAAGCCTTATCATTTACATCTTACAACTTAAATGAATCTGCAAGTTAAAAAGCCCAGAAAGCTTTAAAGTGACTTACTATTACCATGGCATTACCATTTTTAATATTCATTTTAATCTGGATGCAAGCTCAGCATATCTGCAGCAAAATGGTTCAACGAGTATTGATGAAATACACAGCACAAGATGAGTATGTGCAGAGTAAAAATGTTGCTACTTATTTTAAAGCGAGATTTATTCCTCCAAAGTTTGGAATCTTGCTGCAGTAAGTCACAATAGTTGAGTAAATAGGGACAAAAACAGAACACAAAACACTTTTGAGGTAGTCAAGTAAGTTAAATGAAGTTTCACACAACATTAGGCTTAAGACAGACCCGCTGTGCTGTATTTATATTCATTTCCATGAACACAATACAAGTAATGCTGAGTGTGTGCCATCAGGTGAAGGACATGGGCTGTGTCTAGTGATGCTGCTGGTGCTACCAGCTGCATCTCCACAGGCCCAATGATGTCCTACAGCCCACCTGGTGATGCCCACCAGCTGGGAAGGTCAACCCAGCAGTACCCAGCATTTTCTTCTGGATCCTGACGGCAGCAGCCTTGCCAGGAAGGACCAAACTCCTCTGAGATCATACTGGTTACAGTCTACACGCTGCAGGGCCTGCCAATAGGGCCCAAACACCTTGGCTGTGTTAGCTTCCTTCAAGGGTACGGGGTCCTCTTGTGCCATCTTTCCTTACTAGGAAGATGCACTTTCCCTGCCCTTGCCTGGCACTCTCTGAAGTCCAGATGGTGAGCCTTAAATCATGTTTAAGTGGCAGAAAAGTTCTAAAATACTTAAACAGAGGAACAGAAAATCAGAATTTTATTGCTGTCATCTGTTGTAGAGAAAACTTTAAGACAGGACCCTGGTGGCTGTATTAAAGGCTGCCCGCCTCCAAGAAAATCACTCCAACGTTCCATCTCAGTTAATTTCAACAGTGCTGAATGCAACTCTGGTCAGTAAGAAAGCGGTTCGACACCCTGAGGGCAAGGCAGGATGGAGGCAAGTGGAAACTGGAGCTCATCCTCTCCTGCAACATATAGCCCTGCTGCGGCCCACCAGGGACACGGGGCGGTGAAGGGAGGCAAGAGCCTGGGCTGCAAGGAGCTGGCACTACACAGCAACTCCCTACTTGCTGCCGTTCAGGGCCAAGGCAGAGGTTTGCCCCTCTCTTGAAGGACAGGGAAGGCAGACCTTCTCCACACACGCAGCTGAAAGGCACAGCAGTTGAAGACAGAAAGAAAAGCCGATGAAATGGTCTAAGCTGGAAAGAGTCATAGCTACACAGGTCAGCTCCACAGCTGAGAAGGGGCAATTACTTTCAAACCACAGGCCAACCCACATTCCTATCCCGTGAGCCTTTTTAACTACAGTTAGGCAGTTGCATATTTATTTTGTGTAGTCCCAGGGAACTAATGTATCCACCTAACAGGAATATACCAGACGCCTCTTAACAAGCCAGTGTTTTTTCACTCTGATGTAGACTCTGTTGGGCACAAATCTATGTGCAATGTTTATGCCTTTGGAAAAATTACAGACTCAATCCACAAAACTAAATATCCTGAAAGCACTTGTGATTCAGGGAAGCATCAGGGCCAAGTGTGTTGGTAGAGACAGTTTTACAAACTGTAAGTTCACAATTATCCACGGGAGGAAACAGCAAAAACTAACATGAGTGAAGTCTTGATTTAGAGTAAATAGGAAAATTTATACTATATTTAGGGATACACAGCTAGGTCAAATCTGACTCAAGACTGGAATTTATCAAAATGTGTTTTATAAACTCAGTAGCCAATATGAAAACAATAGCTAAAACATCCAGTGTAAACAGTTGTTCCAGGGTGGGAAAACAGAACCCTCCTTGCAGTGACTGCAATTGCTTGGTGACAGAACTTGAAAGGCAAAATGATTTATAAACAACTGGGAGAGAGAGCTCTCATTGATTTTTCTTTTTCTGTTATATCCAGAAAGGAAACAAAACTACAGGCCAACTGGATTAGGAACATTCTTTTACTTTCAGCAGTCTAATACATGATTAATGCTCTGCTTGGAATAAATAAATAACCTACACACAGCATACGGGGTGTGATTCACACCTCAGATAAATCTTCAACTTGTGAAACTTAACTGATTTAACAGATATTGTGAGAAAATATCAGGCATACAGCTTTGAAACTGGCATTGTAAAATTATAAGAAAGCAGGGAATAAATGCAAATATATAAATGCCAATGTTAAAGACGAAACTAAATTATAGTTGTTTGGTTTATTTCAAAATGAACTACAGGAAATACTCTCTTTAACCTAGCTCCCACTCTTTCTTCATCACATAGTATCACAAATCCCAACAAATTAAGTCTTCAATTCTCAACATACTTCAAAGCCAATCTCAAGATTTTGTCAGACTTTGAAGAAAAGCATATTTCAAAAATAAATGCTCACCGCAATCCCTTCAAACATTTTTAAAGGGAGCTGTAATCCACACACCGAGGCTTCCAGCTTTTCTTGCATCGGCCTGTGGGTACCAGGTGCAGAATCTTTAGTAGCACAGGTGGGGTTACACTGTAGGAAAGGGTAGGGAGCTGCTGGCATTTGCGTTGTGGCTACACTACTGTGCGTGTGCTGTGACACAATGTGAATGTGCTCAGAAAAAGGCAATCAGTGGGCAACCACCTTGGCAGAAACTACCAGGTCTCAGTCGTCTCCTCAGAACACCAACAGCACTGAAAAGGTAAAATGCAGGCACCCTCCTAATTACAGAGAGTAGAACTGAGTCTCTCTCCTATTCTGATTATTCACAATCAGCATTAATATTTATATATTATCATAATTTATGTGTCTGGAAGCAGTGAGGGGAAGCAAATACTTTTATAGCACACAAAACAAGTTCACTAGCTTTGCACCAGTATAGCATGACAAGTCTGGTATTTTTCCATTTTTCCAGTGAAGGAGCACTTTGTCTTGTTCTTTGTGTGTTCTCAGTACTGCAGACTACCAAGATGTCACAAGCAGAAAGCAGCTGTAACACTGGCATGTTTGATCTACTTCAACAAGTTTGGAAGAAACGAAATGTAATTTATTATAGCCTATTTATGTCTGCAACAATTACCCTTCAAAACCCGAAGGAGAACAATGTAATTGAAGGTACATGCCTTCTTCCCTGCGGAAACCTCAAACAGCCTCAGGCAAGAGCCAATACAGATGTAGTACAAGGCATTAAAAGACTGTTGGATGCTGTAGCTAGCAATTATCCTGGTATTTAAACAAATCTATCGCTCATCAGGAAAGCATTTAGTGCAGTAGTCGGAGCGAGACAGGCTGACACGGAGTACAGCTACTTAACTGTCCCCTGCAGCGATTGCACTTTCTCAGCCTGAGAGTCATGTCAAATTAAACAACTACACATTGACTTTTCACTTCTATAAACATTAAGGTATGATTGACAATTCTCGGATGCTATAAGGTACTCATTATAATCAGCCAGCATACTGTTGGCTAATTTGTGGTGCAGTTTTTTTTCCCCTATTCTGAGCCATGTCTCTTGGACTATTTTTACAGTGCCCTGTAGATAACATCTACTTTGGCTTTTTGCAGGGTCATCATAATAAAAGGTCACTGCCACCATGAGACCTTTGTGTGAGAAAACATTATCCAATTAAGTGACTTGACTTGGTCCACAAAATACCATTTTTTATCTTAGTTCTGGCCCACCCTTACCCATTTAACTCAAATTTGGAGATGTCTGGACAGCAACATCTGGATGCTAACACTGCAGTAAATACCGTTGATGTGGCATCTAGAGTATTTTTCCTAATTCCTGCCTTAAGTCATGGAGATCTCTTTGGTCTATGTAAAGCAGACACTCCAAGAGCAAGGAGTCACTTGCCAGAGTGGGAAATTAAATGACAAGTTCTACAGAGGTGTTCTCAGTACACATTCATAAAGACCTCAAGCTTCCTGAGGCCATTACAGCATTCCTATGACAGGGCACCACCTACTAAAATCTGAAGGCTGCAGCTTACTAAAGTTACTAAAAATTGAGCAGATACATAAAGCGGTCAAGGTTGTAAAGAAATACACCCCTTTGATTTTATATGCAACATTCTGCTGCCAAAAACCACTATGTTGTAAGTGACAGTTTTACTGTCTACCCCACTAATTCAAGCCACGGAAGTAATGGTGTCCAAACTTTCCCCTCTCAAAATAAAAGGAATAAAAAAAATTTTGTAAATAATACTTAACACTTTTACCACCACTGCTGCCATCTCCTGCCCACCCTCTACCCTCCCTCCTCCCTAAGAAACCTCACCAGATTCATTAAAGCCTCTGGTAAAGAAGTGAGATTAATACAGTAGCATTAAGCTAATGAAGAATACAAATAAGACTAGAATGCTACTGGTAAGCCTGGAAGCCTCTACACTTCTATGATTAGTGAATCTGAAGCTGTACCTTCATATTGGCTGTAGCAGACTCAAAGATCAACTTTACAGTGTTGGCTTTTTTAGATAAACATAACAAATCAACCAAATAAAATTAGTACTAATAAACACATTTGTGAAAACTTCTGAGCTAGAAAAGTACAATTTCACTGCAGTACTAGCATTTAAAGCAAAAACAAGTGTAGGAACTGAAAACAGGTGCGGACAACAAAGGAAGTATAGTTATCTCTCCTGTCTGGTAGTAACAACTGCAGTCCCAACTCCTTTTCCCACTTCAAAACTGTATTTAATATTTGAGCACAGGTTTCAGAAATCTAAAATTAAATATAACAGTACTTCAAATATATCTCCCCCTCGGGCTGAAAGGTCAGGCAATAATAAAAGCAAAAGACTTCAGCGAAGATTCCAGAAAATGACAGCTTTGTTTCAAACTCTGAAGATAAAGCAGTCACAGCACTGAACACAGTGTATAACTTAATTCACAAGCTTTGCAGAACAGCACTGAAATAAAAACATAAAATATCACAGGAAGTATTGACTTTGCCCTGTCTCAAATATTTTCTTTCTTTTTAATCCATTAAATATCACCAAAGTAACTAACTTTTACTGAAGCAAGTTCCTGTCCTTGTCTGTAGGCCAACCAGCACAGCATGCTTTCCACTTTATGCAGCTATTACTGCTTAAGTATAGAGGTATTTCTCAGACCACCAGATGCCCAAGATAGCACATTTATCTCCAAAGACTCAGTCTCAACTTACGGTTAAGTGTATTGGTTGTATTTTGTACTGACTTCCCACTTACATAAGTGGAAAAAGGCACCTACCATCTTATCTTATTCTCAATGACCTTGTGTCCACACTGCAACTGAAATGACTAACACAAGCAGGGAGAATGTGTCCAATCCCAGCACATGGCCAGATGTACAGTAACTTCTGTAGTTTCGTATTTTAAAGCTTCTGCCTCAGTTTCCCCCAAATCTTCTGCTCAAAGCCTAATCTTCCAAACTCCAGGAGACATTTACACATTAAAACTCCCACAAAAACCAAACCTGTTCAGCTCTGTTCAGTGGTTGCCAGCCAACTGCATCACCTCTACCATAGGTAGGAAACTCTTTGAAAAAAGAGTTTTTTTGAAAATAAATGGCTACTTCACTGAAGAAATAACGCTAAAATGCAGCACTTCAAAAAACAGTGAAATACTCAGTAAGAAACAGCATAAACCTAAGACAGGGTCCCATCAGAGAAACCTCTGAGCATATGCAGAGTCTTTGTACAGAGAATG
This sequence comes from Chaetops frenatus, assembly GCA_013400775.1. NCBI lineage: Eukaryota > Metazoa > Chordata > Aves > Passeriformes > Picathartidae > Chaetops > Chaetops frenatus. The sequence goes on from VZTR01009149.1 coordinate 246,939, forward strand.
TGCACGTAGTGTATGTGTATCTATATATCCATGTATATCGATATAGGCACCCACACACAAGTGCAGGTATGTGTAGATTATATATATTATATATATAAAGCTAACTTTCAGTCCTCAGAAAACAAAAGCTATCCCCATATAACAGCCAAATTCCTACATAACTCAATTTCGACATCTCATCTGGTGTGAACTGCACTCATTCCTAGTGTAAACCCCAGCGCGCTCTGCAATGATATACTGTAATGTCACATCGCAATCTGGATTTACTATAAAGGGCTGCTGACGAGTTTCAGAGCAGTAAACATTGCTGCGAGGTGTATTTCACACTGAGCTGGTTTTTATGAAGAACACTTCACCGCCCAGCCACGGCACCCAGATGATGAATGGTGAAAGATGCATGACAAGCTTCATCATTGTTTGTAAATCTTAACTGTTCCTGCTCACTAACTCTGCAGGCAATTTTCAAAGACAGCGGCCGACAGAAGGACAGCACAGCTTTCCTGAAGGTTATTCAACTTGTACTTGGCCTGAGCTATGCCTGTGAGGAGCGCTGGAAATAAACTCATTGGCTACACTGAATCAGAGAATTAAAAACGTCTGATGGGCAGGCACACTGATGGTTGCCAAATTTAGAAAGCCCTTTTAAGTAGCCTTGGTATCTGTCCCCTACCCTGCCCGGCAGGGTTACATACATCAAGTGCAGGGAACATACGTCAGTATTATTTACACATGCAATATAAATATGTATATTTATAAACAGGCAGAATTAATTATGTGCTGTCTGGTCCTGCTCCCACTCTGGTCCTGTTATCCTGTGCAGCTGAACACAACATCCCAACATCCAACATCCCCCAGCAACTTTGCCCACTGCTTGTACGAAAGCCACTTTTCTTCTGTCAGCAGTTTGCTTTTGTGACAGGGGAAAGGAAAAGATAGAAAACTACTCACAGCATGAAAGAAGCATGGCAGTGGCAACAGATGCTACCCTTCTTTATTTCCCCCGAGACCATTCTGGGAGCAACACCATGGATTGCAACAACCACTTGCAAAGAGTCACAATTCTGCTCCCTGCAAGAGGCAAGGCCAGTCTACACTACAGAGCCTTAGTAATTATTTTCTCTTTTTCTTTGGAGCTCAGTAACAAATGCTTCTTTTGCTAGAGTTTCTCACAATCTGCACAGGGCTACTTTACAAGCAGAAGAAGCTGCAGAAGAACTAACTCAGAGGGAGACTCTCACCTGAGCTTGTGCAAAACTGGCCTGAACTGCAAGATGGTCTAGACAGGCTCTCACACACTGAGAAGGTTATAGCTGAATATGGAATTCTCTCTTCTTTTAATGAGGATGCAACTGCACATTAAAGCAAACCAAAGAGGACAGTGGTATCACTTCTACAATTACCAGTCATGCCTGGGTAATCACTTCTGTCCTGACAAGATGACTTCATTTGTTCTATCACTTTATGGAAAAGACTGATGTTGATTTCTAACAATTTCTGTTGCAGCAGGAAAAATTCTGTATCCAGAATAAAATCAGAGCATTAAAGCCATACCAGGTGTAAAAGAAAGCACCTAAACTGACAGTGTTGTTTTTTTTCAGTGAAGGACCCAACATCCTTTAAAGCATGAGGAAAAATCCCACACAGCCTCATCAGCTATAGTAACATTCACCATCTCACATAAAGAGCAGCTCATACATGCAGAAAGTTAAGTCCACGGGTGCACTGGGTCTCTGGTCTCTCAACATGTGGCTCTAAAATGCTTGTAACTGCAGGAGGACCTGAGAGACCTGCCTCTGCTAAGAGAATGTAAAGCAGAAGAGGGAAGGTGTCCAAGGAAAGCTAACAAAACCATTACGTATTTCAGGATAGCACCCTGGCAGGTGCACAGAGAGATGCTGATGCCCTGTGCAGGACCCAGTGCTACCAAGAGGGCATCAACTCTCCCACTGCCAGCTCTCTGCTGCACCCTCAGCAAGGCTTTCCCGACTGGGATTGATGCGACATTGCAAACTTCTTTCCACAGAAGGAAACTGAAGAAAGTGGAGATTTTGGCAGTACACATGAATGTATTGCTTTGGATCTACCATCTGCTTGAGCCAGCTGTACCACTGATTTGAGTTTCCTCAGAATAGAAGGGCTCTCCTCAAACCCCTGTTTTACCAGTTCAAAGCTTGAAACTCAAAACGCAGGCTTCAATTTCAAAAATGCTGCATCCTTCGATCCACACAAAATACTAAGCAATGGCCAAGTACATCCCAAGAAGAAAAAACAACTCTTTCTCTGGCAGCTATCCAGTCTGACCCCCTTCTGGGTGCATGTGGTTTTGCAGGTGTGGGGGGATGGGGTGCCACTGGCAACAGCTGAGAGTTGAGGCTGTCCCACTCTCTCTTCCTAGGATGATGAAAACATGAAGGCATTCACACACAGTTTCCATGAGAGCTTAAAATTCCTGCTAGGGGATGCTAAAGCCTCAGCCCAGAAATATCTGTGTTTCTACAGAAACAGGTGGAAAGCCTTGAAAAATACAGTTTTTTCTACTACTCGTGAGGCAGGACCAGCGGTTTTCTCCCAGATCAAACAGCAAGGGTTTGTCAGTCACCCTGACATGAATCAGCAAAACCTGTGAATCAGTAAAAGTCATGAAACAAGCCTGTAATTCTGCAGTCATTCAATGCAAAGCTGCTCTGTGTGCTTTTGACTGAGAATAAAAAATGTTGCATTTAGAAACTATTAAAATGAGCCTTTCAATCAGGACTGAACTGAAGCAGAATGCAAAAAAAAAAAAAAAAAAGTTCATATTACTTTATTTCTAGGGATTCCCATCAGACTTTATAAAGTTATTTAAATATTGCTCAAATCTTCACTAATACAATCTCAATTAGAATACAGACCAGTAATTTATAAAAGGCTTCAATACACAGAAAAATGAGTTACCAGAGCTTATACCGAATATGCCTCACATTCTCAAATGTATTTTGACAGCTGCCATTACAACTATTGAAATTACCAAGTATGATTAATACCGTCATGACTCAGGGTTAGCAACCTGATTAGTTTAAAAGATAAAAAAGGCCATGCTCAACAACTGTCTGTTCAGCTACACCCAAAGTTCAAATTTTTATTGAAAATGACATGTTAAAACGTCATTTGCCTAAAGAGATCTATAAAACATTGCAATGCACATGCAAGGTAATTAAGGCATGCAGAAATGTAGTAGGAAATCTCTTCACCATCCTTGTAAGTCAGTGCCAAAGGGAAGCTGGATGCAGCATAGCTACTGAGGACTGTAAAAAGCAGAAATGAGACTGCACAAAAAAATAAACAGTTGCGCCAAGTTCAAGTGACCCACTTGAACTAACTGTTGAAGATCACAGATTTAGATCCTTACCCCTTTCCTCTTCTTTGGTGTTATTTCAAAATCCATTGCTAAGAGTGTGATGTAAAATGATAGTAGAAACTAGTCCTGAGCTTTCAGCAAGCACTGCTTGCTCTTTCATCATTAAGGACAAACACTCTTGAGTAGAGGTCATTTTTTAGGCAAAAGATGCACAGATAGACACACATGCATAACACACAAGCTAAACACTGATGAACTTCTGGGTGCAAAATTTTATCCTCCCCATACACTCTGCTGCTGAAACTCTTCCAAACTCCAGATGACTTCTGGTGATGCTCTACAAAGCGGTGCACAGAAAAGGAGTAGAAGTATGTCTCACACCTGACACCACCTGGACCGCCTGGGACTGAAACAGCTACTCTTAAGCTTACACAGATTGTGGCTAGCCAGCTGACAGAATTTGCTACAATTGTTCCCAGTTCCTAAACTCTTTGTCAGTGCATCTTCCCAGCTGGCTGCAAATTACGAGCAGACAGAGGCAAGCAAGGCTTTTTGCTGTTCTTTGGGTTAGTTTCTCAGCTTTATCAAACCAGCCTGCTTCGTTTGCAGTGCCATCTTTGTAACTTTGATGCTCATAGAAAGCAGTTCAGGTTCAAGAAAATGGTCTCAGTGACCTTTTGCTAGCCAGGACTTCCTGACTTCTCTGAACCTACAGCCAGGTGCCAACTATGGCTCTGAAGTGTTACTCATTTGTCATGGCATTCACTTCTAGGGCATATCTTCATGCAGAATTATAATATATAGGAAGCCGCAAAGAAGGAGACTAACTTTGGGGCACAAAAACCCAGTTGGGAAGAAAACATCTAATCTTTCCATCTCTCAAGCGTGTTCCTGGGGCACATAGCATTCCCTGCATTCCAGCAATGCTTTTGTCAAAGTGAAACTTTTTATCTTAAGCAGGGAGACTGCTCCCAACATGCCCTTTCTTGTGGAACTACCGGAAGAGGCTCTTTACAGAGCTGCTCCAGTTTGGCTGGGCTTCTCCTATGGCTCAGTACTGTTGTTGATACAGCATCCAAGCATAGAAGCAAGGGTGAGTCTTTAAATGCAGAACCCAGAAATGTCTGTGTCACTTCCACAACACAAAACTGGGGATACATGCTATGTGAATTCTAGAAAGGACTGTGAAAAAGTGTTTCAGTGCTGGAAGCTGTTATGCTGACACAGAAAACCTGTTACCAGAAATGTTCTTCTTCATAAAATGATGTTTGCTCATTTACACAAGACTGCTGATGTTTTCTGCATCGAAATGTCATCTTTTCTTACATGTGTTTTGAAGAACTTTCAGACTCCTGCTTAATGTCCAAGCTGCAAATACAGCAGTGCTCCAGTCCTTCATTCCTTGTATTTCCAAAACTCATGACACTTAGGACAGGAAGATAAAAAAATCAAATCTGTCTAGCAGCTAGATTTTAAATGCAAGTCATCTTTTGCACCACAGCCAGATATATGGTGTAATTATCTCAACATTTCACACAATTATGATGTTTTACTCCATGCCAACTTTAAGACCAGGTAACTTACTTTAAAATCCAAAGTGTCTGCAGAAACAGGGATGTTTAGCCTTTACATCTTTCTATTTGAATGCTAAATTTTTCTCCCACTTTCCCAAACCTGGAAAACCCTTTCATACAGATAAACAAATGCTGAACTTTCATGCAGTGGAAACAGGACCCAGAGTGAGGCACAAGCCTTCCATGAGCTTCCTTGCTCTCTCAAACCAAGGTCTTGTGCAGGTTATTTAAAAAATATAAATGCTGGAGAGGCTGACTGAAAATCAGTGGAAGGTGTCAGACTATTCTGGATAATGAGTCAAACCTAAGAAGCTTCATTAAAACAAAACAAAACAAAACAAAACAAAAAAGCATGCAACTGTCCCACAGGAATCAATGGCAACAAAGTACTTGGCTTTTGGAGATGAAACACCTTGTCATGTCCCACTCTCACTCTTCCAAAACTAGGCTTTGCATGCACATGCACATGATTTGACACCCTTCTCATACGTATTTTCCTCCCACTGCTTTTGCAGAAAAAAGGTGAAGGAAATATTTTGAAGTACTGAGCATAAAATCCCCTTCCTACCTAGAAATTA
>VZTR01009149.1:252484-267518 GCA_013400775.1 Chaetops frenatus
TCTGAAAACATCCTTTTGCTATTTGTCACAGGTTTATCAACTTTTTCTCCCCTTTCTTCCCGGTTTTTGCTGAAAGGGCAGCAGCTGTGCTTAGCTGGAAGCAAAACATTTTACTTGGAAACACTTCAGACTGCAAGGAGGCTAACTGTTTTTTGCCACTCAGAAAATGTGAGCCCATTACTATTTGCAAGACACTGTACCATGCCATGAAGGTCCCTGTACAAGTGCTAGAAGCGTCCTGAGATCTTCACACCACTGATAGAAAGGAAGTGTAGATCAGCGCTCTGCTAGTTCATCTTTCATCTCTTTTACTGTACCTGGTCTAAGCAGGAAGTTAACCTACCAGAACAAAATTAGTTAAATGGTCTGATTCAAATACCAAGACAGCACATGAACTGGCAAAGCCTCCATATGCTGAAGTTGCAGCTGAAGTGTGGGTAATAGACTGCACATGTGCGTTGTAAGACCACTACAGATTCAGACCTGGAAATTCAATGGACATTTTTGCTAAAGATGCACATTTCAGATGTTTTGAAAATGTGTCTAAAAAACTCAGGTTTTTTTATATTGACTTGCAGCTCTTCTAAGAACTCTGTTACTCTCCTGCAAAATTTCTAGGTTAATGATATGTGAGTCTTCACAGAGATCTTAAAAATATAGTCACAGGTTTGCTGCAGGAGTTTAGGTGAAATTTTACAGTCTACATTATATAGAAAATTAGGTTAGATGATCCTGATGTTCCCCTCTGGATCTAAAATCCATCAATACATATTTTTAAAAAGAAATTAAGCCTGTGAGCATGATTACTACTACAAACATACAAAAGTAATTAATAAAGTATGACTTGTTTCTTTGAAACATCCACTAGAGTTGTCTTCAGCAAGCGGCAACCACTAACCCTGCAGAAACATGTCACTTAAGCTTCATAACAAACGAGTCAGGCACTGGACAGACAGCTCAGCCCAACAATCAACAGAGAAATACTTAAGAATGTGTCTTTTGCAGGAGACAGAAACTGTAACACGGGCAGTCAATACTGTGGGGAAACAACCCACCCTCTTTAATACACAGGATCCACTCAAGCACTCAGACAGGTGACAATAAAGAGGCAACAAACCTCCAACCTTCTGAGGTCTGTGAGAAGCACCAGAAGACAAATGTCATGGAAGAGTAAATCATATATTTACTGGGGATATTATTTTGTTTGTAGACAGGAAAACTAAAAACATCTCCTCGAAAAACATGCTTAAGAAAAAAGAAGATGCTTCTAAGAAGCTCACTGGCTGTGGTCCTGCTCATGGGTTCAAATTTCTTCCAAAAGCATTGGTGCCTCTTTCACCCAGTAGCTCCCTGCTATGGAAAAACACTTCTTCAGAGTCTGGAAAATGCTGTTTGATCTCAGTAAATTACATCTCACTGCTTGTCGGTTTCTGATTGATGGTGTAACTTAGGGAACAATATCTGTGTGTGGAATAGTGTCTGGAGAAGCAGTCAGGAATTATTGAAAATACAGTATTTATGCAGTTTAAAAATCTGTGGAACATTAGGTATAATTTTTTTCTAGAGTGATGAAAAATTACTGAAGTGCATTTGGGAACAAAGGGTATAAGGTCTTTTGTCTATTTTTATAAACACTTGGCTGGTAAGACTTCTCAGTGAGTTAGCAGTGACGGATGCAAGAAAAAGTGTCAACTGCAGTTGAGCATAAAACCAGCTGCTTCTCCAACCAATGGGCAGAAGGGAAGACGTCACTGTTTGGTGGTGGTTAGAAAACAGGGAATAAAATAAAGCTGAAGAAAAGAGAAGGAAAATGAACCAAGGATCACTGATTTCTCTAAACCATTTAAAACTACTGGAGAAGGAGGGAAAGTCTAAGGTTTCATCACACCATGTGTTGTTTCTTAATCTATCTAACATGTCACAGTTAGTTGGAAGAATTTCAGAGACAGCCACTATGAAGGAACTGCCACCTCCTCAACAGAAATGACTCTGGAGTCAGTGAATACAAGGGCTCAGTACTGACTTACACAAGCCACAGGTATGACTTTATACACACTTCACATTCCAAAACATCATTTGAATCCTTAGGGTCCTGTCATGACAACAACCACATGACACAACCAAAACACACACCAGGACTTCAGCCACAGGAAGACCATGACTGAGAATAATTATGGAACCTACACAACATACATCCTTCTGCCAGACAGAAAGAGGAGAAGACTAACTTCAATGTAGAAGGAAGGAGAAGCAAATGAGGACGGATGCTGTGACCAGTGCTGTGACTCTGTGAAATAGAAAAACCAAACAGAAACAACCCACTAAAACTTGGCAGGTGTAAAGTAAATGAGAAAAAAAAAAAAAAAAAAAAAAAAAAAAAAAAAAAAAAAAAAAAAAAAAAAAAACAAAAAAAAAAAAACCTCCCACAGACCATACAAAATTAAACTGCCAAGTTCACTGATTGGTTCAGAGAAACAAAATGTGCAAAAAGCTTACTGTCCTGGCTCAAGATACCTTTGAATGCTGAAGAATGTGAAGATTTTGTTCTCTGTTCCTCTCATTTCTCTGTCATCAGTTATTGACCTGATTCAGTGATGGAGAGGCAGCTCAGTGGAGCTGGATTACCCCAGCAGAGCCATGTTAACACCTGTCTTAGCACTGTCTGCTATGGGAGTAAGGGAACAAGGAAGCATGAGAAACACTGTCAAGATCACAGGGTAAATTCACTAGTGCTGGAAATTACTGCAGATTACAGTAAACCTTAGGAGAAGAATCCTTAGCCTGAAACACAGTATGGAAAGAAAGTTTTATCCACAGTAGTTTTACATTAAGTAACGTGGTATGATGAGTTCAGAAAAAAAAAAAAAAAGGAAGCAGGTCTGCAAAGGGCTTCATTATATGGCTGGGATGCAGGAGTAGCTCCCACACGTTCAGAAAGGATGGCAAAAGCTCAGTGGGAGGCCTGTGGAAAAAATCACAGCATTTCTGAGAAGAAAGGTAATTCTGAGGTTGGAGCAAAGGTCGTTATTTACTCCTGTGAGACAGCCAGGTGGTAAGCACCAAAGATAGCACCTCAAGTGCTGCACAACTTAAGAGACATACCTAAGAGCAGAAGGTGACAGGACTCCTGAACCATGAGGCTTCTGAAGTGCAAGACTGCATGACGGCACACCATCAGCCTTACTTTGCCACCACACTACAAGCTTTCCAGAAATCAGCCACTAGCTTTGTAACAGCTACTTTATGATGCTTAGCTTCCTTCCCAGCAGCAACCCACACCTGCTGGGTGCAGGTCCAAGGCAAGGTGGTGCCACGTGCCCCAGTGGGTGCACTTACCTCTCACTTGTGACTCCCTGGAAGAGGGGATGTCCTCAGAGCTCAGGATTTGGGGGAGGCACATGGGAGCGCCAACCCCCTGTCCCAGGTAGGGAGCAGGCGGGTAGTAGGAACACATGCGGTACTGGGAACTGACAGCGTGGTGTCTCTCCATGCCCTTCACCTGTCAGGAGAGAGAAATGCAACAGCAGCCTGTGAAAGCCAAGCCCTAGTGCCATGGGGGCTATCCCTCCTCCCATCTCTCCATGGCTTTGAAGGAGGTCACAGTGGGTGCAGGGGAAGTAAAATTCTGACACGCTGGCCCTGGGTTTTTGATTTGGTGGCTTCCCAGTCTGCCCACACTGACCAGCTACAGCTGGTGTAGTAGGAGATGTGAGCCAGCAGCAGCAGCATACCTACAGCTGTTTTATCTTACTGCAGATGGAGATGCATCTGGCACACCAGCAAGCACCCTTCACTGCTAGCAGCTGCCTGTCAAGTCCCCAGCTTATGGCACAGACAAGTGTATACACCTGGCCACTGTCAGAGGTGAGGTGTCCCTCCAGCTCCTACACCTCCCCAAAGACTAAACCACCTCAGACTGGTGGTACCTGCTCTGCCAGGGACCTGCTGGGTGACTAAGAAGGACAGTCCTGTCAATCACCACTCACAAGGTAACACTCCATGGCGTTGAGCAGTGACACACACAAAAACAAACACACTCTTTTTCTTACAACACCACAGGATGGGAAAAGTATTTTCCTGCCTTACTGTAAAAAAGCAAGTTCTGTTTAGACTACACAGAAAGCTGTTTGTAGAGCCACAACTGGACACCAGCCAGCAGGTCAGCCATGTCAGCACAGCATCCACCAGACATCCCCTTTCCCTTTCACAGATTGCAGCAAAGTGGCAACACTCAGAAATCAATGTTTATCCTACTCCAGTGCCCTGATATCATCCAAACTGATCTCCTCAGAGAAGTGGTAATGTTTTCTTAAATTTGTGTTTTATGAAAGAACTACCAACTACCATTATTTGTTACAAAGCCCTACAATGCAACGTGGGCCTCTGTGCTCCAGAACTGCAGCCAAAACACTTCACAAGATTAATATTTTCAACAGGAAAGGTAAGACTAGCTGTTTTCCCCAAGTATGCTGAGAAGTGAACGATTGAAAGATGGAAGGCTTCTGGGCAGAGACAAAATATCAGTTTTGCACTGGTTATGATATTAGCTGTGCCAACAATAACGCACATCCAGCTGTGCCATTATACAATGTCTGTGTTAGCAGACATGCTTGACAGCCTTTTCAGCCACATTCCACCTCAGGTGCTTGCTCCACTGTGGCTCCTTCGGGTCCCAGCCAGCTGTGCCTGAAGACCTGCCCCTCAGCTCTTCTGAGGCTGCAAAGCTCAGAGCCAGGGAGCAGCAGAGGCTGAGTGTGAACCTGCTGTCCCAGATGGCTGCCCCACGCCTGCAGACCTACAGGGTCCAGTCCTGGCAGGAGAAGCCACCAGCACCTCCCAGAACCACCCCAGAAGGCAGTCACCCCTTGTTTTCCAGGGGTCCCTGACAGAATTCTGCATTTGTTTTCATATGCCTAGCTGCAAATAATGTGGCCCGAGCCACATAAAATCCTGTTGGTGCTCTCTGAGGCACTTTTGAGTTTGCAGTGAGATTAAGTGCACAGAGAGAGAGCGGTGGCTGCTCGCAGGAAGCAAAGTGCACCTCTGCCTGATTTCTGACAGCAGCACAACTGCATATACTTGCACATCTACCGCGGGACTTGCTCTTAGCCTGTGAAAGGCAAGAGTTTTTCTGTTATAAATTAAAGCAATACTTCAAATTTTTGCTTTTCTACTTTCATGTGCAGAGAAAGTTCAAAATGCACTGAAGTTTCATCCAGATTAAATAGTAAACTGCTCCTCAAAAATTTTATGAGTCATCTTGAGGAAGCCTGAACTCAAAAGAATCGCTGACATTGCTTCTCCTCTTCTGACAAAGGGCACTCTCCTTTTCGGAAACAAGACTCCCTCAACAAAACCTTGCCTCTGTGCAATACAAACTGCCCAAAAGCACAGTCCAAAGAGCATTTTGAACCTGCACATTTGCAAAGCTTAGCAGCTCTGGAAGTACTGGTAAAAAAAAAAAAGCTAGCAAACTCCTCTTTGTCTGCTGTGTTGCACACAGTCTTCCTTCCTTCCCTTGGTGGGGCAGGGCAGCATCCACAGACCTCACATCTCCATTCTCCCTTGTGCAAGGCCATGTGTGCACATACACAACAGAGAAAAGGTTGCCTGCAGGAGACAGCATTATTTCAGCTGTAACAAAATGGACAGATAACTCCCTGGCACCAACCCAATGATGCACACATTTCCCCTCCCTGTAGAGTGGATGCAGTGATCCGCCTCCTTTCAAGGTTTTTTTAGGGGTTTTCTCCATTTCCTAAAAAAACAACTCACCTAAAATCCCTAGATGCAATGAATTATTACTACTATTATTATTAGTGTGTGGTAGCTGGCTAGCAAGAGACATGTTTTATAATCTTATTACCCACACCAAGTCTGTGAACCACAGTTCGACCAACAGCTAGAGGCTTGGCTCTGCAAAGAATATGCTGTGTATTAACCACAGAAGAAAATCTAAAAGCTTTTGGTTTTGTTTTATTAAATTGTTTAGAATCCACACCACAGTAAATCTGAACCGTAAGGTTTCCTTTTTATAGGGCTTAGCAATCCTATTTTACAGTAACAATAAAAAAACAACCAGTTGTAAAAATTCTTGACCTTAGCACTGCATTAAAAAGGGGCTTAGGAGACCACTACTTCATGAGAAGGGACATTTTGTCTGAATTAACTCCTGCAGCTCTGTGGACTCCATGCAGATTTTTGGGTACCAAAAAGGGAGATCAAGACGGCCTTGGGGAGGCCCTGGAATACTGAGCTTATTTTCAACCTGTGGCAGTTCAGCTTTTCAAATGCTACAGCCAGGTACCAGGTTTGGGATCTTGTCCTAGGTCCTGTCCAGGGGGAATGCTGGGGTCATGCAGGAACCACAGGAGGAGAATGCCTGGCCTTCTGATGCCTCCTGCCTCCCTTGCCCCTTCCAGCCCTACAACAAAGCTGAGACAGGCATGAACTGGGACAGCCCCACAAACCACTCTGGTCTGTATCACAGCAGGCTACATGCCAAAAGAACAAGGCATATTTTAGGTGAGCAAGAGCTGTGGAAGGGAAAGGCATGCATAAGTCTTTGCAGAGGGCAATCTGAGCTAAGTTGATTCCCTTCCAGTCACGCACTGCTTGTGCCCTGTTCCAGCTGCAGGATTCACCAAGTACCTCACAGACTTTAGTGGGAGGCACACATCATTGGAGCAGCAGTTGGCCTATGCAACATTTACAGGTTCCCCTAAATTGTACAACACAGCACACTCTAGGTAACGTTTTAAAAGATGTACTGCAACCAATGGTGGGATGCTTACAATTCATGAACAAATAAATACGGCCTGATTGGAAAACCATGAGTGCATTGGCAATTCTTCCCCTGTGCCTTGAAAAGCCACTGTGAGGAACTGAGAGGCAGCTACAGTTTGCCCCTGCACAGATAAGCTGGAAACAGGATTTGCTCACCACTGAGCAAAATGGTCAGTGCAGCCCCCCAGCTATGTCCAACAGTGACAGAATACATAGCAAAATCCAGGGAAAACATGAGCAAAATGCTCTTGCATCTCACTTTTCTAGCCTCAGAGATCAGAAAATGGTCCTGTCCTTCCCAGATATTTATTTAGGCAAAACATCACCTGTGTAATTCTTTTATTTGCAGAAGCTGCCAGACACAATCTCCTTGTGAGTATGGCAGTGTTATTTTAGCAGTATCTTTACACTTTGCAGTTGATCCCAACCATGGGGCTTGTTTCCAAGAAAGACGAACAGGAGGTGGTCATGGATGCTACTCCTGGTGGACAAGGACTGCAAAAATTTCAAAGCAACACAGGAGATCCAAGTGTAATCCTTCAGCTCTGACACTGGTGTGCTACATGATCTTGGCCAAATCACTTTAGCCAGGATTTCTATTCTTTTATTTCACCCATGACTCAGGAACAAACTTACCAAACTCAGTAATTATGGAAACACCAGAGAAACTTCTAAGCTTAACATAGCCTCCTCCTTTTGCCTTGATCTTAAAGTCAATTTTACTGGGTATAAAATTGCATTTGTGTCATTGTTTGCAAACAACAGAATTCACAGGTTGGTTCTTGGCGTGGGCAAGAAGGCATCCACTGGGCAATGAAATGGAATTCAGGCAACAGTAATCCCTCTGTCACCTGTGAGCTGTGTGACTGTGACAAGTTATTTAACACTTCCCTGCCTCAGTTTCTGCAGTTATAAACCAGGTTTGCTGCTACTCTCCCACCTTGTAATGTCACTGCCCATGTGCTGACCTGTTCACAACTACGGGTGCACTCATGATGCTCACAGTGTTTCATTCCTAAAACCAGCTAGGCACGTTTTCCAGCAAAAGGAAAAAATGAGCCTATGATACCCTGCCTTGACTTACTTTGATTCTAGCACAGAAAATACAAGACACATCTATATCTGTCCCTCCTTGATAGACAAACTTAATTAACCTTTGCTATTCTGTTCCAACCTATTCTTTTAGACAAAGGCAGTGACCCATAAACAATATGTTACCATCAGAATCTCAACTGCAGTGACACCTAGAGATATAGCCCTATCAGCACTATTGGAAAATAAACCACTTAGATTAGCTCCTCCAAGAAATATGGATTGCATTCATGTCACACATGAGCTGTCAGAAACATTAGGATACTTTTAGCATAAATCTGTAGTGTGAAGGGTATGTTCTGAATACAGTATATAATTCACTGCTTACACATTAAAACTGGCACTGTCTTGGGTGACTTGCACAATGTGTATATATTTACACACACATGCACACATTTTACACTGACTTCTGGAGAGTAAGACTGCAATTTCTATAAGAGAGACAGGCTTTTTGGAGGAAAAACTGGGCCAGAAACCAGAAGCAGGTGGCAGAAATTGAAAATAATAATATTTTTCAATAGCAAGTGGATATTCTTCAAACTGCTAGCTGTCCTATCACAGCCACATTCTTCCAGATTTAACAAAAGAGATTTTTTTCAAGTTCAGTACTTCTAAGAAATTCTTAAAAACCGGTTTCCTACATCAGCAATATTAAATATTTTGTTTCCAAATGGTAAACGTAAATCCCACATTAGAAAATAACTTTAAATTTCCCAGTTTCTCTCAAGTATTTATTTTTGCTCTAAATTGGTGTAAGGAAGGAACAAAAAAGTTGGGGTACTGGAAGTGAGAATGGATAAGAAAAGAAAAGAATGAGAATTAAAAGAAAAAAAGAAAGGAAAAAAGGAAAAAAATAAACAAAAGAAAAAAGGAAAAGGGCCATGAACTTCTGAAATGTGCACAAAACCTCCACACCAACCTTAACCTTCCCCAGGAGCAGGATCCCTGGAGTTACCAGAATAACAAAGAAAAAGCAGCCACTGGTCCCCCAGGTGCAGGGGTACATTCTCTGTCTTGCTGATTTTTAATGGTTTAACTGTATGAACCAAAAGTTTTAACATTTTTTGGGGATGGTGCTGACTCACAACAAATACAGATTAGATTTGTACTGTGGATCACATGCAACCGGTTTGTGAGCTCAGAAAACCAAGTCTGATTAGATTCAGGGTTTTACTTTTGTTGTAATAGAAAAGGCTGCAATCAATCCCATATTCTCCTACTGCTGGGTGACTACTTTTAGGGTTGCAGAAGCAGCAACTTCCAAGTACACCAACCCACTTATGTTGGCAAACTGATTTTACTGTTAACTGGATGTAATGCACACAAATTCCCGTTGTAATGAGCAACTACAAGAGCTTCAAGGGAGACTCCAGATGCTCACACAGGACTGGAGTGAAAGGAGAGGTACAGTAACCACCAAATCTGTTACATTTCCTACCAACCTAGGCTTGTCTCCTCCTCAGATACAACACCAGACATATATGATTATCTGCCTTAGAGCTGGCAAGAGCAGCAGAATGTAAATGACCAAAGGAGTCCCAACCAAAACAATACTCTTCATTATGCTTATCAAATCATGATGGATACAGCTTCTAGTGTATATAGATGAAGAAAACCTACAGAGAAATACATAAAATATTTGCACCTTTATGAATCCACTCAAGCATGCCAGCCTCTGCAAAGAACAAAGACTAATGAAATCTGACATTAGTCTACATTAAAGATTCAGTGATTCAGTTTATTTGCCAATGCTCAATGATGCATTAATCCTCATCTCATCCCACACACACTCACATGTTTCCACCCTGGGTATTCTCTCTTGCTCCTTAAATTGTGAGACAGCAGACAGCTGGGCTGCTCAAGGCCTTGTCTGCATCCAGAAGTTAGCTTACTTTAAACATGCAATTCTTTCTCTCTGTGTGGTTGAAGTTAATCTAGGATCTGTGAGCCTTCACCAAGTGAGCCTAGAAAAGCCAGGTGTCTTGTCTACCCATCTTAAACTAGAATACCTTCAAGTGAGCACACTGGTGACTTCTACCATCAAAGAAACTCTCCTGTGAGCTTATAGCTTAGCAAGCTGGCCTAATTTGGTTACAGCAGGCACTGCCCAGATATGATTCTGGCAAGAAACAAAGATCAAAAACTTGATCAAGACAGTTACAGCAATACAAGTCAGATAAGAAGATTCACTCCTACTGGAGTCTGGTTTAAAAAGCCTGTGCATGTAAAAAATAAATTCAGGCAGTTCAAGCAGGCCAAGAGAAGTCCCTGTGTGGGTAACAGCTATGAGTTTCCTCTGAGGAGGATAAGCATGCACAGGTTTACCAACAGAACCTCCTGAAGGTGTAAGCAAGGTCTGATTCCTCTTTGAGGGTCATGCTTTGAATGAAACTCAAAGGACTGTGCTTGACAGAAAAGCTCATTAGTTATTCATCCTCCATTTAACGCTATTTCTGCTATCTTCTCTTGCTGGTAACCTGCATGTGCAGAATCGATCTTTAACCATGTGCAGCAACTGAGACCTTGCTCCCCTTACAACAAACATCTTCAGTGCCACACAGGGTTTTACAACCTCAGCATCACCACATCCACTGCCATCAAACTCTCACTAAAACTTTTTATGATTATTTGTGCAATGTTACATTGTTGTTAAGAGTGTGCAAATCCTATGACTCAGAACTCTTCCAGCAATACCAATCCTACTTGCAGATCAGTCTGAGAAACAGCTTGTAAGTTCCATAACATTGACCTTGAACTACACCCTGCCCTGCTGCAGAGGATAAGTGGATGCTGGTTTAAGGACATTTAGAAGCTGGGGAGTCATTAATTCTGCAGGCAAAAAGCAGCACCTTACTCTCTCTGCTCAGACATCTAACCAAAACAGCACTGAGGGATCTCAAAACGTCTGCTCTGGAAAAATTAAAATCTTAGATGTGGCAGATAATTAAATTCACATAAAGGTGAATGGAATCATGTGATATATCCCGAAGAAACATCCACAGCTTTGAGCCTGCTGGTGGAAGGAANCTACCTCTTCAAGATCTCACTAATTTGAGTGGCACCTAAGCAGAAGTTAGTTTCTGCAGGGCCTGGAGAGAAAAATTATGGAAACCACACAGTTCTTTTTCTTTAAGGGGTGTCAAAGGTTCCACAAGCAACAGGCGATCTCACAAGTGAGATACACACACACTCTTAGCAAGACTTTTTATATAAATTACAGTACAAGACAAGAGAACCATAAGGGCACCACATCTTCATTCCAAGGTTTAACATATTTTAACATATGCATGTAGCTCTTTCTCAAACACTGTGTGCTAGGTGAAGCGTGGGACTAGCAGCCTGCAAGAAACATTATTTTCACAAGGCAAATGTTGTTACCCTTCATTCGTGTTGTGATGATGTCTCCATGCATCAGCAAGCTAAGTGCTGCAGATGCTTGAAAAGTAACCTTCTGTCTGAAATACTCTGCTATACCAGGCTAGCCCAATCAACCAAAATGAAAGAGTTGAAAAAGTATTTGGCAACTCACTCCATTACCTTGCACAAAATCCTGTAACTTGCCTTGACTAATCTTCCTCTTGGCCTGGTAACTTAATTCATCAGCTAGAGAGGATCTCATCAACTGAAAAGCTGTACCTTCATGTATCAACACACTTAGAGAAGAAAGCTGTCATGGCATGGGCTTGCACCACAGAAGGAAGAGAGACAGCTCTTTATCCCATATAGCCATACTCACCGTGGAAAAAGCGACATGGAATAGTGATAAATGCTACAGTAATTGTAATCATCCTGGCGTTAGTTTCAGCTCCTCCGTATCAAAAATTAAAATGTCCTTTTGGAGCTGGTCTCTGTGCCAGAGAGACCTGGCTAGAGAAACTCTCTGTCAGCAAACAGAATGACCTATCTGTTCACTTACACAAGGAGGTTTTGGTGGACATTTCACTGTTGAGTGGTTTCACAACACAGCATTTGCAGAAGCAGCCTGCCCTGTCTTGATGTTCTACAAGAGAGGTCTGCCCTCTCCTGCCCTTACACAAAGGGACACAGGCATACACAGACTCAGAGGGTACAGCCTTACCAGTTCAATCTCAGACAGAAAAAGCTTCTTTGCAGTACAAAACCAAACAGCCCCAGAGACACTGAGATGTTTTTACTTTGCCAGGAATCCCCCACATTGGCAGATTTCCCCTTTTTCCAGTTTCTGACCAGTGCTGAGCTGGAGGCTACAATTATCAAGTCCTAGAGTGAGAGGGCTTGATTTGCTTTATGTCCTAACAAACTACACAGAGCTCTGGTTTGAACTTCCCAGGTACTGCCGGTAACCTGAACTAAACAAGTCAAAACCACAAGCTCTGGAGCTGCCATTGCCAGAACACACAACTAGCAATATGCCATGTCACATTTGACTGACTGCAACCAAACTACTGCACAAAAGCATGGCCTCCTGGCCTCAGATGTGAAACATGGAAGAAAAACCACATTTCTGAAGAGCAAAGCCTTCCAGAAATTACACCTGAAGCTCTGAGGATGTTATCCTGGGCAATTGAGTTGGACTCATTTTCCAGAAAACAATCCATAATCTACTGTCACAAAATACAGAAAATAAAATAAAGCAGTGTCCTTTGTCCTTGTGGCAATTTATCCATACCATTACCACCGTCCAACTGTGTAATCGTTCTTGTTGTGCTGCGTTGCAACCACCCATTTTGTCTAACTTTCTTAAGATGGGTCCTAATGCCACCCTGGAATATGACTGGTTTTGCACTGCCAGGAAACCAGCCAACAGGAGGTCAGAGCCAGGCCTAGGAAACAGCTTACTGTCCACCTCACTCTTCCACGTAACACCTCTGTAAGATCATACCTGCCACTGTTTTCCTGACTGGCTTGGCATATATGTCGCTGGGAGGCTTCGAAGGCTGTTCTTCATGGCCGACCCTACAATCGTACCCCCTGTCTCACTTGAGGAAGGCTCACTGGCCACTGCCATCTGGTACTGCGAGTAATTGTACAGGTTGTTATAACAAGGATACAGGGATGGCTGGTAATAACTGCTGTAGTAGGTGGGGTCCACAACCAACTCAGACGTGCTCTCCAAGTGCCCTCTGCTGGGGATGGAAGGGATGTCCTGAATGAGCATCCGTCCCTCTGGAAAAGAAAAAAAAAAAAACATTATCTTTTACCTTCTAATGAGGTAACAGTCCTCCCAACGGCTGGACAAGGAGTGGTATGTAGGAAGAGGTAGGAGCTGAAAGCAAAACATGACTGAGTGTTTGGTGGAAACTGAAGTGGACCAGCAAATACCCAGAGTCCAAGACTGCCACCTACACACACCACAGACTGCAGAACAGCAGACAAAACCAACTGCAGGTGAAGACAATGCTTTGAATCCTCAATCAGTATCAACTGATGGGGATAATGAATTACTAACTTTGCAGTCTCCTATACTTTTTAACCTGTAACAGTGTGCCAAGTCTCTTGTAACTCTCTAGAAGAAGAAAGGATCTAGCTACAGTATGACTCCTCCCAGCCAGTGTCCTGAAGGTCAGAGGACACTTTCTCAACATGCCTCTAGGATGAACACACAGACACAAGGCAAGAGAAGCTGCAAGTACCACAGGATCAGCCAAGGTGTCCCTGTAACCCACACACTACCTGTGAGCAGTAAGGTCCTCAATCCTTGCTGAGCCTTCATACCTAAATTTAGCTCCTGTATCTACAAAATCACAGAGCAGAACAAGATTCCCCCACTACCAGCAAAAGAGAAGGCAAGGTCTGCCTCCCTGTCATTCCCTAAGATGGGGATGCTTCCCGAGACAATGAGAAGCCATGAATTCCCCACTCCACTGTCAACCAGTGCCTTGCAATATTTGCGAGCATGAAAAATAGAAGGTGCTTGTTGGTACTGTTGCACACCCAAGCTCTCTCTGATACGTGGCACCGCTTACATTGCCAAGCCAGACATAATAAAAAACAGCCACAATATGCATTTACAAGGGAAAAAATTAAACATCCAAATCCCTCCATATGTGCAGTTCTGGCTCTAGTTTGCATGTCTGTGACCCTGCCCTGTACCAGTTCTCTTTAAGGAGCTCCTGCCCTTCCTATGATGTTGTCCAACCGTTTTGTGGAGAAGAAAACAATGTGGCTTAAAGCATACAAATGAGCTCCCAAGAGCTACTGCTATGGACGTGAAGCAGCATGGGTAACAGGCACATAGGAAATAACAGCCCTAAGAGACAGGCAGGCCTAGTTTGTTCTGTATCTTTTTCTTGGTGTACCTGTTATCTTGGTTACTTACCTGTACAAAGAATATGGTGGCATGCCAGCCTCTCAGAGCCATGGTAACAACTTCCACTGTACTGTGTATTAGCTGCACACTAGATCCAATCATCAGTTTTACCATTATTGCCATTTACAATGTAATTCAATTCACTTCTTCAGCTGTAATGAAAGCTTTCTGCCATCCTGGATCTTCTCCTTCCAGGTCACTAAATTACACAGCGCCCCCATTCAGTCCTTGCTGACATTCTGTTGACGTCAATGAACTATTTATTAACAAAGATGGGTTTATGCCTCCTGCACCTGATTTTTCTGTAGAACCAAGTCAGCTGGCCTTGTTTATCTAGAGTATTTCTCAAATTTGCACATGAAACAGAAGTGCCTGCAATGCCAGGGAAGGCTTTTCATAGTTTGTGCACTTTCATTTTCATAACTTTTAAATTGCTATTATTCTGCCTCTGGGTAAGACTCTTAGATCCTTTTGTCTGTGTCTGATAAAATCAGAACTCAGACCACAGGCACAGCACAAGCTTGACTCCTCTCCCTAAATTTACCTCTCAAATAAAGCTGCATTCCAATTGCTCTGCTTTAAATGTTACAAAATAGAAGCCCACAGCAAAATCCTCCAACACATTCCTTGCTGGGATACAGATTTCACATTAGAGAGACATGCAAAGCAGTCGCCTGCTGAGCTTCTGACAAGGCTGTATTATACTGTGCAAATATGCGATTTCTTCTAAAATCCCTGCAATGTCTTTCAATTTACAGTGTATCATCACAGATGATGAGGTCTTCTTACCCCTGCATGATCTGGATGAGGGGATCAAGATTACCCTCAGTCTATTCAGACTCAGGTGGGAGTGTTGATCTGCTGGAG
>VZTR01009149.1:267876-298565 GCA_013400775.1 Chaetops frenatus
ACAGGAAGGGTTGTTAAGCATTGGAATGGGCTGACCAGGGTGTTGGTAGAGTCACCACTCCTGGAGGGTTTCAAGGAACAACTGGATCAAAGGCCGGACTCAATGATCTTAACAAGTCTTTTCCAATCTAAATGATTCTGTGATTCTNCCTCATCACTCTCTACTACTGCCTGGAAGTAGGTTGTATCCAAGTGCCTTTGGACTCCTCTCCCAGGTAAGAAGTGGCAGAGTGACAGGAAACAGCCCCAAGCTGTGCCAGTGAAAGTTCAGGCTGGACATCAGGAAGAATTTTACAGGAAGGGTTGTTAAGCATTGGAATGGGCTGACCAGGGTGTTGGTAGAGTCACCACTCCTGGAGGGTTTCAAGGAACAACTGGATCAAAGGCCGGACTCAATGATCTTAACAAGTCTTTTCCAATCTAAATGATTCTGTGATTCTGATACTCTAATACACAGAAAAATCAGCCACCCTGGGTGCTACCAGCTGAAAGGAAAAGGGGGAGGAGAAAGTAACAGGTTTTGTTGTAACTTTTGGAAAGGTCTTGCGCACTATGCTTCCTAACATGGGACAAGATGGGTTAGGCTAGAACAGAAACCTCCCCATACCTACTTAGCAAATCACACAAGCATTCCTGATATTCCTGGTGTTTCTGTGGCATTCTGGTGGCTGTTAGTGCTACAGCTCCCTCCTGAAGAGCAGCAGTGGGAGTATTCTGCTGCATTAAGAAGGAGAAAAAATAAAATGCTTATTGATGCTTCTTTTCTCTATCTCCTGTCTGTGGTTTGGGCTACCAGCATTTGGCACCAGTGGTGCAAAAGGTTTGACTCGTCACGCATTTTCCTTCATGCAGCTGCTCAACACCCACCAGTGGTTCAGAGTTGAGGGCTGTTACAAATCCACCAGAGGTGTCCTCGGCTTTCTTCCGGCCATCCCTCCATGCTCCAATAGTCTTTACCCTACTATCAGCTGCTATCTCCAAAGCTGGTCTGCAGAGCTGGCTCATTCAACCACTCATGCACCCATATGAACAAATGCCCAAGCATCAGCAACCTCTTCTAAACCCAGAGTTACGAAATCCATGGTCCCTGTAACATCTCTGGCACACAACCCTTCTGAGCTGCAGGACCATACCACAGAGATGTGCCCAGCAGATTAACAACTAAAATAGGAGCAAAGGGAAAGGGAAAAGTTCAAATGAAGGGAAAGACATACCTAGCTCCCTGAAGAACTAGGACTCCTGTGACAGCACAGGAAATACAGCCAGAAGAGATGGCTTCCCCTAAATCCCACGAGACACCATGCTTCTGAATGTGGAAGGACAGATCTATAGGAATCAACACCTGCAACTATCTAGCAGGGGTTGGTCCTTGGCCCATACCTGTAAGGGTAGGGTCCTACCTACTGAACCTTCATAGAGCCCTGTCTCCAGCAGCTCAACCAGTTAAGTGTTCTCCTCAAGGCAGGCTGTCACCCTGTGACTGTTTTCTGCCAGCATGCAGAGAACACCACGGTTAAGAAATCAGTTTTCAGCTGCTTTCTTTCTTCCAAATGTAATTCAACACAGCTGAATGCCTCTGCTGGCAAGAAGAGGGTCCTCCCCTGCCTTGGAGCTTGCAGCATTAGAACACCTGCATATCAAGGTGCAGTTTTTGAGAGGAATTATCTCAAGAAGGCAACTCCTGCTGCACTGTCAAGCTCCCATTCTGCCCGTCCACCTGCACTTCAAAATATGAGATCTGCTGCAGGAGCTGGGCTTATGTCTTGGCTGTCTTCCCTTTCTGGATGGAAAAAGTAGGAAAGGCTCCTGGACCTTTCTTTTGCTATTACACATGAATTTTAGTATTTTGGAAGTTCCAAACAGGACATGATCAAAAATAGGACTGAGCCTGTACAAAGAAGTACAGAAATTAGAATAATAGTAACAAAAAAAGAAAGTGGTTTAAATTCTCACTCAGATTTTGGAACACCAAGTCTACTATGTACGGCCATCACAGGCTCTCCATCCATGAGCAATGCTCTTGTAGAGAGACAATGGTACCTCATCATGCAGCTGTGCCCTTGGATCTCTAACTTCTTTTCTATGTCTTTACTAATTCCCATAGAGAACTGATGCTACTTTTTTTGCACTATGTACACAGTGTGAAATATGGCCCACTCTTTCATAGAAGATCAATATGATGCACAATAAATACTGTTATTGATCTTTCAGTGTTGTAGACGACTCTCCAGCTCTATGGCATATTAATAGTAGTTAACCAGTAATTCATTTCAGGGTGGCTGGTATTTTCTTTTAAAGAAGGTGAGTACTAGGGGTCAGTTACACATATAGGTCTTTTACATTCAGTAACCTATGATGGGCTCCTGCCTTCGCTTAGCAGAGCACAGTGAAAAACACTGGTCCAGTCCTTAGCTAATGTAAACCAGTCTCAGACCATTTACTTCAATAAAGCTATGGCAATTTACACAAACTGTGGATATGCATGGCAAAATCAACGCAGAGGCCAGTCTATAGATCATTTGGGAGGAGAAAGGAGAAATGCCAGGTAATTTACAGGAATTTCCATCATCAACTCTTGCTCACGGATACAAATGTGTTTTTAAGTTCATATACCAAGAAATACAGACACTGAAATTCGAAGGCTGCATGAAAGCATGGAGTATTTTCTACTCCTATTGTACTGTCAAGGGCCAGTTTTACTTCTTATTATATGCTGGCAATGGTAATTTAAGTATGTCTGGGTAGATCTCTGATATGAGGTCAAATGACATAGAGTCCATACTATTAGACTTCCTCAGCGTGTAAAACAGGATGGTAGCACCAAAGGGCCTTCTGGGAATGGCTACTGGACCACACAGAAATCTGGGGGAGATTATTATCTTGTGACTGATGCACACCAGTGACTGTTTCATAAATCAGATAGCAGAGCCACATTTTAATGTCTGGGACCATGAAGTAGCATGGTTCAGTCTAGTCACGTGGCATTAGACCAGATTAGTCTCCATCTGATTGTGCATTTCAGAAAAGGGATTTGTATATGCATTGTGGCAATTAAAAGAATTTCACTGCCCCCATTTACTGGTGTATGTTCTTACATAAACCAATGGTTAACAGTTTTTATTTTTTCTATGCCTACAGAGACTCTATGCGTACATAGCTCTGCTGTTGTAAATACAGAGCTGTGACTACTCAAGTAACACAGTGACTCAAGGAGCAGGTAAGCACTGCCCAGTAAGTAAATCTCAGCTACTACTAAGTTTACATTTCCTGTAGTTTTCAATTTAGAGTGACTGTTTGCATCAGTTTTAATACTTCCTGCAACCCAGCTTCTGCAGCAGCAACAGCTATGCCATTAAAACACAAAAAATATTCAGTCAGGAAACACCTGCCTTCATAACTCAAAAGAATCTTGTATCTATACATGACAATTTCTCCTTGCTCAATACATAAAGCATTGATACACTCCTATTAGCTGGTTCAGCAATATTAAGTCTTGAATGCTTTAGTTTAGTTCAATTCATATCTGGCTTTGAGGCTGTACAGTAGCCTTGAACAAGGCCAGCGTGAAATCACTCCCTAACATCATAATCAGAAACTCTGGTACAATGTGTTTCTCCCACCAGACAATCATGACAGAGCTATTTCAGATGTCACAGAAAGCTGGCACTATTACCTTCTGCTGAGAAACGCTGCCTCCCAAGGAACAAAACCCACATGCTTGCTCTGTCTTTGAGAGGAGTATTTCTGTTCTCTTCCCATTAGAAGTTGTGGATTATCTTTGGTTCCAGCATTGAACTTTTAGCTTGATATAAAGTTAATGTGCTAGACAATGTTCATTTCAGGCAAGGCTGTGGGGTTGTGTAATTTTCTGCCACCCCCAAAAAAGGCCATTATCTGTAATTACCCATTACCATGCATAATTATTTCTTCTCTTCTGGTCTATGGCCCCCAGGACTTCATGATGTTACAGCTCACTGAATTATCTTATCAAATTTGTTAAGGAAGCTTTTTTGACCTTTTGAGCACTTGTCACAGCATATACAAAAGCTGGCAGTAAATTTTCTAAGCACGCAGTGTGTGATTTATTAGTTACACCTTGCATAGTGATACCATACAAATTATTATACATGAACACCTTTCCTATTCCCACTCCTTGATTTAGATAAAATAAAAGGAAAGGAAACCCCTTCAGTAAGAGACAGAAGGGATTGGGAAAAGGCTGGAGTCTCCCAGTGTGAATTTAAGGAGTATGACAGCAGCAAGCAGCTAAACCCGACCATCAGGCTCTGAAGAAGATCCCAGCTGCTCTCCTCTCCAATGCCACTTTTTCTCTTCCTCCCCTTCCTCCACAGAGTCTATTTCATCTTGTTTTCACAGCTTTGTAACGTGCTGATACATGCTCTTTCCAAAGTCCATTTATTGCTCCTTCATTATGCAGAACACAAACCACCCCACACCCTATTCACAGCTTTGGTTAATGCAGTATAGGTTCTTGAGAGACAAATTTGGTCCAATATGACATTCACAGGGATTGTCTTCTATGGATACTGATGTCAATGTGTAAAGAACCAGGATTTGTCATTACTCTCAAAGCTCCCAGAAAAGGACCAGGCAGTGATCAACATCCCAGCACTATCTGCTTCAGCTAACAGCTTCACTGCACTACAAGTCCACATACTACACCCCTCTTCTTCCTAAAGGCACTAGAATTGGGAGAGACAGAGAAGCAGGGCCCTCAAGAAAATAGGAGAGCTGCTATCTGACTTTTGTCTTCTCCTTAGTTCCCTATTTATCAATATACTCCAGAGGGTGCTTTATCTTAAAACCTCTCTTTTAGGTGCTTGTACATATGAAATTCTCAATTCACATCCCTATCTGTGAAGACATATTGAAGAAATTATGACTTAGGAAAATGCAGTACAAAAAAGATGTTTTGGTAGTTTTGAACTGTGTAGTTAAGTAAACAAATTTCCCAAGAATCAGAAAATCTGAGATACTCTTCTAAGATCATGACAAATAAAAGGAAGCGTCAAGGATCAGGTATTTACTTTGGATTTAAAGTGCACTGTATGAACTGCTGTAGCACAAGGTATGCAGAATCATGCCTTTCAAATCTGTCAGTGAAAGCCCTCCCCCTTAAAAGCAGACTGAAAAGATGGAGACCCTGGACTCCTATAAGCAACCCTGAATTCAAAGGCTAAGAGGCACTGCTATGAAGATAAAACCCTCCTCTGTGTTTCTCTGCTGTTTGCACATCTCTGGCCCTTCACTCTGTGCTGCCTCTCAGGCAGGAGGGAGGTGGAGACCACTCTGCAACCAAGATGAGCCAGCAAACACAGGGGACAAGCATGGTCTGCGGAGCAGGAGGGGAGATGGCGCTTGTACACCTGTCCTGGAACCTGGTTTCTGACGTGTGGGGCTCTTTCACTCCCATTCTCCCATGGAAAGCCGCATCTGTAGCACTCCCAATTGTTTTGACCAGAAAGCTTTTCAGAAAACTATCTTTTCCTCCCTCTATCCACGTTATATGCCAACTGTTAATGGATTAACATGTTAATCCATGTTGTTTGCCAATGTTATAGCCCTATGCTGAGCTCAAACGTAAAATCTGGTGGGTTTTTTTTCGTTTTGTCCAATTACCTTACCAGACAGCCCTGGGTACAGAGCTATGTTCTAACATCTATTAGAGAGAGAGATGGAAAAATATCAAGTACCATATCAGATATGAGGGCTAACAGCAGCTATGTTTCCAGGTTAGGAGTATATAGCATTGCCAAAACACCTTACTGACACCACAGTACATCTCCCAAAAGCAGAAATACACATAATTCTTCTCAAAGTAGGAATACACCTTTAAAACAAACAATCAAACAAACAAACACCACCCCCCACTCCCCCCCAAAGTATGTGGTCTAATGATTCTGAGACCTCTTGCAGGCCTCTGGCCTCTTCCTTGGAACTGCAGTGTACAAGGACCAATCTATTCCACCTCTTTATCATGGTTATGCCTTACCAGCTGCCAACTTCTACCACGCTTTTCACCTCCTCCCACCACTGCAAGACAAAACAACCAGTCATTGCAGCTTTCCTGCAGTGGGTCTGACAGCTAGGGCTGTATGGGTGTCCTGAAAAATTCCTTGCTAGGTGGAATTCAGCGGCACTACCGGTGAGGAGCTGTCATATGGCAACAATGTCTGCGGCCACAGGGCATGCTTCTCAAGGGCTACTTGACTGGAAGAACTCAATTTCATCTGGAAGGTATCAGAATTTTTTTTTCTCCCCTCTAGGAATAACTCCAGAGTGGTCTTTGAGCAAAATGGCATTGCCCAGTTCCAGTTCTGAAGGGCTAAACCAGTTCTAAGTGGGACAACAGATTTTAACAAGAACAAAACTTACCAGAAAGAGGCANNGGCACGCTAGGATGAATTATTTAACGGGGATAACACATTTCAGGAAAAGCTGAGAGACCCCAGAATTAAGGTTACTTCCTATAGGCCTGCTTGAGCCTTATGGTGAAATTGCAGCATTTTCCATCCCCAATGCTGCTGCTGTTCACAACACCAAACCTACACCATAAAATAACACAGAAAACTTCAACTGGAGCTGGCATAATCTGGCGAAGGCATAAGCAATCAGAACAGTCATACTGGAGATTAAAGATTATCTAAGGGGATCACTAAAATGTAAAATAAACTGCTTTCACTCCAGTACATGTTCTCTGGTCTTTTAATCATTCCTTTGTCTCCTGCCTGAGCTCTTCTAAGTTCAAGTCCAGGCATGTGGGTCCAGACCAACACTATATCCCCATGACTACCCACAAAGAGAAACCCAGGGAACCGTATGAACGGGGACACAGGTGTACTTGCCCTTGTCCCCCCTCCTAACTTTCCACTGGTTTTGGTTCAGGGATGCCCTCCCTTCCAATATTCATTCTGAGCCCACTTTCTGGTATGTACCATGCTCCCAGGGAAGGACTCCCACTAGCATCAGTGCCATGACCATCTCACCAGCTTCCCCCACCACATACCTGCCCAGAAGGACTGTGATAGGTTTTGCTCATCCTCTTTCACCAGGAACCACTAACATTCAGCACAGTATCCCCCCAGGATCACCAGCTGTGCAGCGACAATGTTTCTTGCGGATGGACTTCTCCATTTTTCACTTCTGGTATGGGCTGAAATGGCTTTTGCTTGCATGTGACCAATCATCTAACCAAGCCTGCCTGCAGTGCACTTCTGTGTTCTGCAGTGTTTGCCACTACATGCACCTTTCCATTACCTACCAACACAACCAGTGATGATGCCAGATTTCAAGATATCAATGAGATGATTACAGCAAAGAGCAGGCCCCTGTGAGATGCCTCCAGAAACACTACTGTGCTAAAATTCCCCACTCAGACCTACAAAGAAATAGGATCATTTTACTTAAAACCATGTAACAGATACATTACTGATTTTCTGCCAATTCAGGTTCCCAACCAAGATGCCAGGGGATACAAATATCAAATGTCTTGCAGGATTCACTTCTTTGATGAAAGATTACCAGCTCAAACAGAATCTTTACCCATAAAATTCTGTTAATTCATGTTGTGTGAACATCATTTAACAGCTGCATTTCTCTGCTTCTAACATATTTCATTTAGCTGGGGATTGTTCTACTATTTTCAAAAAAACTGATGTCAGGCTGGCAGATTTGCAGCCACCTACCCTACCACACTCACTTTTCATGAAACACTGGCACGATGTCATCTTCCTTTCCACATTTAGGAATTTCTTCAGTGTTATAAGACTTACTGGAAATCACTGAGTGGGCCAGGTTGGAAGGGACAGCAGTGGGTCATCTGGTCCACTCACCCTGGTCAAGCAGGGTCATCCTAGAAGACATTGTACAGGATTGTGTCCAGACAGTTCTTGAGTATTTCGAGTAAGGGAGACTTCCCATATCCTCAGCCAAGTTGCTGATTTTTTTTCCTTTTTCTTCCTAATATTGCATATGAGTTGTTCAGTTCCTGTTGGAACTGGAATGTCATCATCTCCATGTACAGCTATAATACTACCTGCCTTTTTTCAAAGCAAGGACCAGAAAAAAATTATTGAGCGTTTCTTCCTATCTGCCACACACAGAGTTATTGTTCCATAATGGGTGAAATTATTGTTAATTCTGTGTGTTTGTTTCTTACACAATTCAAAAACCCTCTCAATATCAGGATTTTTGGTTAATTCTAATCTTTACATAAAAATGTATTTTTTAAATGAAAATGTGATTTGTGCAAAAAAAAAATCAAAACAAGGAGAGAACAATTTTACTCAGAAGACTGCATCTTGGCATAGTAAATTTCTCAGTCCTACACAGAGTTCCAGTCCAGATCAAACTGAGAGAAGAGGAAATATTCCAATTTCAGCAGAACTGGAGAAGACACATTTTGTTCACATTTAGTGTACATTTAATAAAAATTATCTGCTGCAAATATTTAGCATGCAACTTACTTAATCCTCGTAATATGGCAGTAGAAATAAAACCTACAGAAAATAGTATTTTATGTGAACAATTAATTTAAGCTCCAGCCTTCAATAAAGGTATTTACAGCAGCAAATTCAACTTTCAATGTCTCTGTCACTGACTACAGCAGAGTAGTTGATCTTTTTATGTGAGCTCGGGGGCAGTGCTTGTTCTTTCTTTTCTTGCACTACTGGTCATTATAATACAGCTATACTGATCACATTCAAATCTTTAGTGGAAAAAATAGGAATGGCTTTGGTAAAGAAAATATGTGTAAAATCTTTGAATATGGCTACAACTCTGTGAAGGTACTCGGCATATTTTAATGCTCCAGCATATATTTATCCACACTGAACTGGGACACCAGGATTATTTTCATATCTGAAGTTATTAGCATGTGTGACAGCTAAAGGGATCAGGACCAATAAAATCAGTGCTTCAGAAAATTAAGAGCATAAGAAACAAGGACCATTTCCAACTCTCAGTATAAAAGCTGCGAGTATGACTACTGTGTGTACCTATCTATGTACACACGTTTTTAATCACCTTGAGATACCCAATTTGAGAAGGAAATTTACAAATATTTCTTTGTGTTCAGATATCCAACATGCTACCCAAGTGAGTAATGAAGACAAAAGTAAAAAGCACCACAACTTTTTAAAGACAGAGGAATAAATTAAAAATTACAAGAAATTAGGCGAGAAAAACAGATTTCTGGACAGTGATGGAAAACAGCCCAGACATCTGGAGGGGCAAAGAAGCAAATTCAGAGGAGGAGAAAGAAACTCAGTATGGATTAAATCTAAACAGACTTAAGTCATTAACAAGAGATCAAAGAAAACATTAGAAGGGAGGGAAAGCTTCACAAGTGTCTGAGATAGGAGACCTTGGAGGAAATATGACTAGGATAAAATCACTAAGGCTCACACTAAAAATAATAAAGGGAGTAGATGGATGGTTGGAATTAGCTGGAGCCCATGCTTGTTATAAGCTATTAATGATGACAGAAACCAAAAAGTTTCCACAACAGACCAACTAGAAATAGCTGGAGGGCTTTTTAACTCTACCTAATACGTGATGCAAAAACTAATATCAGGAGTAGTGAAAAACACTGCAGATACCCAACAGGCCTGAGAGAGTGAGCGAGAATCACAGAGATGTGCATAACTTCTGTACACGACTGCCAGTGTTGCATGGGAGCAACAACATCTGCACTCACAAAATCTGCTTCAATGAAAATGCAAATTGATCACTAATGAATGTTGTTCATGCATAACTGACAGAAATGAACAGTGACTGAAACTACAGCAGCTTAGCATCTGCTGAGGTTCAGCTGTGCCAATTACTATAGATATCCAAATAACCAAACAGTGGCTTGTTCTGTAAGCAATAGTAAGAATAAAGACTGGAGACAGGAATTTAAAAAAAAAATAATCAAACATCCACTCTCACTGCAAAGGAAGTCAAGCTCAGTATTTAACTGACTCTGCAAGCTCTTCAAGAAAAAACAGGACACATATGCATGAACAGTGTTTGTTACTTAAGTGAAGGAGCTGCTCACAACCCTGATTAAGATGAGCAGGTACTCAGACTCAGAAGTAAGTTTAGTAAAGTTCAATAAAACAGAGGAATGAGAAGAAGTATATGAAAAAGCATTCCTACAAAAGAAACCTTCAAAACTGCATTTTAGTTCCCATATTATTAAGTGACAAATCTATTGTAAATGGAAAAAGGTTGAAAGGCTGAAATAGGAAGTTATTTGATA
Organism: Chaetops frenatus; assembly: GCA_013400775.1. Lineage (NCBI taxonomy): Eukaryota > Metazoa > Chordata > Aves > Passeriformes > Picathartidae > Chaetops > Chaetops frenatus. The sequence continues at coordinate 278,140 of VZTR01009149.1, forward strand.
AATTAAGCAAATGAAAGCAGTCTTCAAGGTACAAGAAAGCATGTGAAACAAAAGGAGAAGCAAGAAATCAAATCAGTCCTCAGTTAGGGAAGCGTGCAGTACTCCTTCACTCCTCACTTATATCTTCTGTTTAAAACAAAGAGCCCCACACATTCAGAGACGTTATAATAACTGTTCCAAGGACACAGAAAGGAACAAGAGGTTAGCTGCAGATAGTGAATAATGTGCTCACGGATAGTAAATTCTTAGAAATTCCTAGTACATTTTCTGCTCCTGCTTCATTCCTTATCTCAGTGTTCATAATAACAAATGGAAAGCACAATCTGGCACAGATAACTCTAAATCTGAATGCACATATGCAAATACCAGTGTTACAGAGGAAGAGCTTCCAAGGCACAAAGAACAATCAGATGTGCTGAAAAGCCCTGTTACCTTAGGTGGGAAGAAAATCTGGTGCTAGGCCATTGTACACAGCAAAGTCTGTCCAGCATACAGCAAATACCACTTGGCAGCTATCTTGCTCTAACCACTGATCTGTGTCTGGAAACCTCATGTGGTGTGAAGAAACTTGGACAGCAAGATGCTGAAAGCACACAAAGCCCTATGGTGAAGTATTTAAAAAAAAAAAAAAAAAGGTCTGCTCCAAATTCTTTTGGGGAAAAAAAAAACTCTTCTGAAATGTAAAAGGACAGAAGTAACTACTGAGCTTCCTCTGCTTTACCTCCATTTCAGGGCTGAGCAGCCTTTCTATCTCAAAGTAAGAGAGGAAGGGTAGGCCATGACTGGTCCCAGGAACCCTTGCTTCCCCGGCACACTGCAGAAAGCTCTCTCCAGCCCCCACCTCTGGTGAAGACAGCCCTAGACAAGGTTCAGAATACCACTTGCACAGAAAAAGAAAAGCAATCTCCTCTGAGGTTTGTCCAAATCTGTTTACAATTCTGTTTGTTTTTACACTTACGGTGAAGCATCACACAGGACTGAAAGCCTGACAGGAAAAATTAAACTTTTTAATTCAGACACTTTGAGAACTGCTGCTAGTTCTACCTTGTTTCATCAACATGGCAGAAATACCAGTCTTTTGACAAGACTCTGTGCCTCACTGAATGAGTATGTACAGCACTTCGAACATTAGCTCAGTTAAAACACAGGCACCTACACACATGCAAAGCTGCAATAATGAGTATTGCTTGAAAAGAGGAGCAGGGAAAGTGCAAGCTTTGCAAGAGAACTGGAGAATTAACTGGAAACATCTAATCAGGGATGCAGAACCCTGTAACATTATGATTTATTTAACACAGTCAAACAATGGCTAGAGGCAATGAATCATATAGGAGATGACAAAGCTGCAGGAGTTTCCGTCATCTGCTTTAACCTGCACATTGATCGGAGTTTACCCCCGTATTAATCACTTGAGATCATAATCTAACACACTCCTAAACACCTCTCCTGATTATGCTTCACTTACTCCCTTCGTCCTTATGCAGGTCACTCCATTGCTAACTGCACTTCTACTTAGGAAAAAAGGTGTCTAGTGTCTAATTTAATTTTGCCTTTTTTAGTTTCAAGCCGTTGCTCCTTGTTATGCTGTCTCAAGCACTGTAAATAATCCCTCCCCCTCCTCCATATTATTACCTCTCAAATATTTATAGACTGTTTATATCAACCCTTAGTCTCCTTTTCTACAAGCAATACATCATTTTTGTCACCCTTCCCTCTATCCTTTCAGATTTATCTATGTCCTTTTATAATGAGATGCTCAGAACTCCTCTACCGTTTCCCCAGGTAGAGTGAACCCAAAGCAGCAGAGAGAAGCTGAAATGCCCAGCCCTTCTTTCTTCACAAGCAATTCCTTTTTATACAATTCTGAGCAAAACATGTTGTTTTGTTAGGAATTGAAAATTACAAAGCCACAGCCACCACACTGTGGGGTGCTTTGTTCACTGCATACTTGTATGAATCTGGAATTAAAAAAGCCTATTAAGGAGAAGTTTTTATCCTAAATCAAAGAAAGACTGTTCAAAGCTCCCGTATTATTTATTTATTCCAGCTTGAAAGAGATTTAGTAACTAAGAAAACTACTATACAGGCAGAAGACCACTTCCACCAACTGCTTCCCAGGAAAAAATCCAGCTTGTGCTGTGGAAATCATGTAAATCCAAGAGAGGTAAGACAGTCCACAAACTCTCACAAGAGACATATGCAAATCTCATTCTTTTTCTTCCCTCTTAATTGCAATGAACTGGAGAAAGCCAAATGATGATGCTGACACTGATGGCTTAGTTATTTACAGGGGAAGGACACAAAACTTCTCTCTTTGCTAGCTGTTACAACCTAGTAACGACAGGTCATGTCTAACAGGACTCCTCACTTTTAAACAGAGATTTGTTGACTTTGGGAGACAGGAAGCACCAGGATGCAACGGAAGGAGGTGGCAGGACCAGGAGGCAGCCAGCAACGTAAACTGGTAAAGCAGCAGCCATGGGTGCAGCAGGAGAAAATCATCCTTAGAAAGTAGTGAGGAGACCAAGAGAAAAGCAAAAATTCTCTCTGCCAGGAGAATGGACTGGTAACCACTGCAGACCCACTAAGATCTCTGAGGGCATGCAGGCATCGTGCTAGTCCTGGCACAGGCAGGCAAAGCAGCTAATGCCACCTTCTTACTGCTCAGCCTGAACTGCCAATCCCCTCTACCACCTGTCAATCCCCACAATGCTAATTCTTTGTTAAAAAAAAAAATAAATCTACCATCAAGTATTACTAGGTCACAAGAGTTCAGATTTCCTTCACAGGCTTGCAAATGCTTATCAGTATTGAGGCTGGCTGAACAAATTTTAGTATGCTGACTTAATGTCAACACAAGCAAGTAGGAATTTCAGAGGTTCACAGAAGAGTCTAGTTTAGAAAGGATCTTTGGAGATCAGCTGGCCCAAACTTTATTCAAACTGGAGCCAGTTTCCCTGTTGGACCATGTTGCTTATACACCATCCAGCCAAGTTCTAAGCCTCCCCAAGCATGGAGGCTCCAGAACCTCTCTGGATAACCTGTTTCAACCCCTAAGCACTCTCACAGTGAAACCACCATCGCAGCTTTCGTGGGATCAGTTGACTAAAATGAGGCTTTTTTGACGAAACTGAAATTCTGACAGCACATGACACTATACTATAAATATTTTTTGAAAATACTTTCAAAACCAAAATGTCTCACTTTTTCTAAACCAGGCTATGACATACTTCAATTATAACAACTAATTTTTTTAACTCATCACCTACGCAGTGCAACAGCTGCAAGATCATGTCATCAATTTTTGAAATCACAATACAGTGATCAAAAAAGTAAAGGAAGAGTAAAGAAAGCATGGTAGGGTTTTTGCAGATAGCTAGGGCACTGCATATTCAGACCTCAGTACCATCATACATTAGGCACTGCTGACCCTACAATGCTCTGTATTTATGAGCAGATAAAACCCCTTCTATTTGTCAAAGAGTTTTGAAGTGAAGACAGCACCTACTTTGAGAAAAAGAATACTATTTTGTTTCTGTCAAACATAACAAATGTAACAAAAGTAAATAACAAATACAAGCTTACTAGTCACAATTGTTGAAAATTATGTTTGTCAAACAGTGATACTAGGAAGGCACATGAATACTCCTGTCATTGGCAAAGACAACAGGGAAACGACCACAACAGAGCATAAGACCAGGAGCTGGCATTTTGCATCACACAGTAATCCCATTTATATTGGATGCTTCTAAATTGGGCCAACAGTGCAGAGCAGCAGGAAGAAGGGGTGTTTTCCAGGACCTTCCAGGCACTTAGTGATGTATCTTGCAACCACTCCAGTGGCCAAATGCCAAACATGACCCTTAGTCTGTGACAAGGACCAAATATAATGAAGCAAAGGTGAAATGCATTCTCCTTCCTTCCTTCAGTGTGAGCAGCTTTCTTTTTTTCGGTAAACTCAAAGGTGTTTAGTGACCTTATCTACCTCCCCTCTCTGCCCCCTGGTGACTTCTAAGTATCAAAATGGCAGAGGCTCCAAATTGACTTGACCAGTGAAGAACTCAGGTGTTACAAAATGAGAATGTCTGAAAAGCACATTCTACATGCTTCACCATAATCTTTCCTAAGTTTTGCATAGGTCAACTTAAGCAGATACACCTATCCTACAGAAGGAAGGACAATTACGTCAAATGCCCTGGGATAAAAACTTTTGCTGCTCTGTACAATTAAACGGCCTTTTCATTCAGCTATCTACAGCTTTTTAAGGGGAAATGCACAGAAACAACAAATTCAGTCTGTAAGACACTCTACTAATGCCCTGAGACCATGGTCTGCTCCCTTCCAACTACCCTGCAAATTCCCAGTTTGCTTTTGAGTGGTAACATACACTCCATCCAAAGTAAACATGCTTGACATGGTTAAGGTTCAAACACCCATGCTATGACCATGATAATTCATTTTTCCCCTTTTTCAAAAACAGCATGTCACAACGGGATCTGAAAAACTGCCTCTGGTCTCCAAGTGTCACACTATTTCTGATCTGCTAGTAAAATGGATACAGCAAGCAATGACTCTCTCTCTGGCACTCAGTCTGATTTGTGATTCTTTCACACATCACTCCTCTGCTGGCAAACAATGCTCCGTGTGATGGGAGTCCAAAAGCAGAACTACTCTCATAAGGCAAAAACCTTACAGCAGGAATGGAATTACCACTGTCAAACCACCTCCTGCCCAATCTAATGTAAGTCATACAGGACATGCTGCACTCCCAGGAGCCAATGCTTCACGCGGGGCTTGCAGGGAACTGCTGACTCCCCTTGCCATGAGGGGTTCCACCTTCTCTGCTTGCTTTAATAATTACTGTAAGTTCATGAAATATTAGCACCTCAGCCTACCAACCTGAGACAATGACACTTGCTCTGATGGGGTCTCTCATTCTGTTTGCAGTTTAGGGTAGTAATAAAATCATAACACAGCAATACAAGAATCCATCAAGTACCTGGTCCTGAAAAAACCCAACACCTAAAGCCAGAGATTAAAACCACATGGCAATTTCTCATCTGAAAAAAAAAGAGATCATTACATGCTAAAAAGAAAAGCATGAGGATATTTAGGTTATATTCCTCACCAAACCTGTACTCAGACACCTGATAAAGCTACCCTACAGGTCTGTATAAAAGCAGAGCACCTTCTCTAGCTTCAGAGTCAGCACACAGTCACTGGTATCAAGACAAAACCCAAGAGTACTTACACTGCTTTCAGCAGATGAACCTACCAAAATTATCAGGGATGTAACTTTATTTATACACTGTAGTCACCTCTGAGCAAAGCACAAATGTCTGTTGCTACTTAGGTTCCCAAAAGCAAAACTATGAACCTAATTTCCTATTCAATGAGATGCTTCCATCTCTAGCGAACAAGGTTGACCCTGTTGATTCTTGCCTGTAATCACATCTTTTTGGAGATGAAGGTGTGTATTTCAAATGTTGTCACTCACAGTTATTCATTTGGACACAAAGAATAACAGTTAATTATTTAGTAAAATGCTTGAGAAACAATGTATTTAAATTGCTCAATATCCATGTTAAGAAAGATGACTGCTCTGACTAAAAATAGTTGAACAGTTCAAATTACTTTAAAATTAGGTATTTTTATGTTTTCAAGTACTTATTCAAGCATGTGAATGGCCTTAAGCTTGTTTGGTCAATGTTTTTCCTTAAAAGACCATAACTTAAATAAATTAATTACCAATTATTAAAACTGGATTAATAGATTAAGTACCGTCATTTTAAAAACATTAAGATCAAAGCCCATGCCAGTTTTGTCAACAGTAAAATGATTTCATTCTTCAGCCTTTCTGTATAAGCAAGGATCTTCTTGTTGTCCTGAGATACACACAATCTCCACACATTACTGAATATATTACTTTAATCTTTAGCCAGCTTTTTCCATGTCTTTCCATGTCTATAGACAGAGCATGCAGTAATGCAAATATGAAAGGAGTAACTGCATCAATTCAAAGGTGACACTAACATAACGAAAACAAAAAAGCTAATAAAAAGCTATTTATTGCTTTATTAAGCAGTTCTTTTAAAAGCTTCCCAACAAAATTTCTCTACAATGGTCTGAAACTGCCTGTCTGCACTAGATGCAACAAATCCATCTGACATTCTTTTAATGGCCTGCAAAACAGAATATCGTCACTTGACAGACACACACATATACTGTCCTTTTATTAATTAATGTAAGGCACTGCCCACTTCAGAATCATCTTCCTATATGGCAAGTATATTCACCTGTACTACTGGCACGTGTACAGATGATTAAAAATGAAGGAGATTTCCTTTTCCTTTTTTCTGTATTTGTTCGTTTTTTTCTGTCTATACACAGAAAGGAATCAATTACACCAGCTCCTTTCTCCTTTATTATATATGTTCAATCACTGTATCTGTCAGGCACTGTTAGAAAAGGGAAAAAGCAATTTGCATAGGAAAAAGCATTCTGCCTAGAGTCTTCACTTGCCTAGCATCTTCAAATCCCATCTTTGCTTAGCCATGCTTTACTCAGTATACAAATACTGGTTTTATTGCTGGGTTTTTTTGAGTTTTGTTTTACAAATGTTAAATGCAATACAGTATGATGTAGTAAAACAGAAGGGTTACATCACTCTTTCGTAGTTCATCACACCATGCCACACAGAACCAATGTGCCATCACATCAAGTCACATAAGGCTGTCAGATCTCTGCTGCTGGGGTCAATAACATTACCTATGCACTTGGCTTCTATACAGTTCTGAAAACTCTTGCATTCTGAAGACGCTACACAGCCAGCCAAAACCCACTTACTGTGACTGTGGCAGCAGTACATATTTTGAGACAAAGGTCAAAAGCTTCCCACAGTTCTCTGCTTGCACTCACACACCCTATTGAATTTTATTACAGCACCAGTCTGTGTAAAGAAATTTTGATTTTCAAGTAAAAATAATCCATTAAAATATTAAAGATTGATACCGGATCCTTCCCTTCTGCTAACTGTACCAGAAGTACAACACTGCTGTTGGGGAGAGGACTCTCCACAACCCTGTCACTGCTGAGAGGGGAACAGGTGTCAACAGCAGGCATAAGAAGTGTTGGCCTCTGCCCCCAGCCATGAGCATCCCTCTCACAGCACTTTACCTGCTGGTGTACTAGCTGCTGTCATGGCTGTGCTTGTCGAGTGCACTGGGCTGCTGCTCTCCAGCGAGAGGCAAGAGCTGCCACCACTGTTCTTCTTAACAAACGTCTCAGGGACACTGGGCAGGGGCACTGGGTGGCTGATTCCCAGTTCCTCTTCCTGAGCTTGCTGTCGTCTTAGTGCAACCTAGGAACAAAAGACAAGACATAGGGTATGCTCTGTGGTGTTGAGCACAATTTATACTGGCAACAATGAAAGACTCAGATTCAAAGCTGGTTTTTCACTCTTTGTTGTGTAGTGTTGATCATAGAATCATTAAGGTTGGAAAAGACCTCCAAGACTATTGAGTCCAATCTTCAACCAAACACCACCAAGGCAACTAAATTACAGCACTAACTTTCAGGTTCAGTTGTTTCTTGAACACCTCCAGGGATGGTTACTCCAGCACTTCCCTGGGCAGCCCATTTCACTACTTGACAATCCCTTCTATTCTTCCTGATGTCAACCTGAACCTCCCCTGGCCCAGCTTGAGGCCATTTCCTCTCATCTTGTCACTACTGCTAGCCTAGAAGAAGAGGCCAACCCTCACCTGGCTACATCCTCCTTTCAGGCAGTTGCAGAAGGTACCTCCTGAGCCCCTTTTCTCCCGGCTAAACACACCCAGCTCCCTCAGCCACTCCTCAAATGGCTTACTCTCTAGGCCCTTTGCACAATCCAGCCAGTGGGTCGAGAAGTATATAAAGCCATCAAGAACCAACACCTTTTTGTGTCCAAGCACATATATATGAACAAGCCTATGAAATGCTGGTGACATACCTCCACTGAATCCAGATGAAGACCTATTACAGCTGACTACACTCCCCGAGCACAGCTGCTCCTGGGACAAGTACATTGCAGAGAGCATAGTCACTACCCTCCTCTCTGCTGATGCACAGCTGCTGGGGTTAAGAAGTTAGCCTGCTTGCAGGCTTCTGCTGTGCCTCTTATCAATATAAAGCAGCTCTTCATGAGGGCTTGTATCTGCAATCTGCTGCTCTGTCCAAGCCTCTGCTGGCTCTTAGCTGGAAATGTTGTCCTTTGAGGAGATTTCAGCATACAGTACACTTTACAGAGAGAACCATTATGGAAGAAGCATGCAAATGTAGGGTACCATACTGCAAGCATCTCAGACAGCATCACACACGTTGCAGATAGCTGGAGCTTCCCTTTTCTTTCCCAACACTGACAATGTTCCAAAGCCTATCTGGTACTGGCCAAGCCCATAGGCTCTATACAGTCTTGACATGGGTGCAAACCATATTCACTGCTTACAAACATTCTGCCTCACCTAAACTATTAGATCAATTCCACACATCTGTCCACCCATGCCATACGTGTCTGGGAAGTATATATGACACTGCTACAGCTACCTAACCTGCTACTTGTCAGGTGACTGATTTGCATCCTCACTTGAACCTTGGAAATCTGTTCCAGATTACAGATTGGGATCATGGGCTTTTCTTGCTGAAAATTCTCCTGGGTATCTGTGACAGGAATTCCCTACGTTTTCATGTTCAACAGACATACTTTTTCCTAATATAGATGTGTAATTCTGTTAACAGAAATTAGTATTAGCCCTTGCAATAAGAGACATCCCAAACAAAAGGTGCAGACTTGCAAGCACCACTGTCACTTTGACTTCACTAGCCAATAACCTTGACCTGTAAAATTCCACCAGCATCAAGGGGCTTATTGCAAAAACATATCAAAAGGGGGAAAGACAGGCTTTCAATGTGTAACTCCTACACAGATAAGGTTTAGCTAGGGAGGCTTTCAAAGCTACTTTCAAGTACTAGGCTGAGAAGAGAATACCCCCATCACCAGAGCCTGCTAGTAGGAGGCACCCACTGCCTGACAGAAGCAGCTGGGCAGCAAAAGAGTCTCTGTCGACGGGGACACTTGCATGGGGAACACTGCACTTCGTGCTCCCTTCCCCGAGGCAGAAAGCGACGGGATTTACGTTTATTATTCCATGGTTCACACCAGACAGAGAAAGTGCATGTAACTTGGGCACAAGGAGGAATTGTTTAAATGAACGAAAACTTACTCCCATTGAATTCTGAGGACGTTTTATATACCTGCACTGTATCACAGAATAAAAAAGCAGGGAAGGATTTCATCCAGGACTGCTTAAGTTTTTAAAAGCTGTCAGCCCGGCACACATCTTACACGGGATCACTAAGCTCTGAGCACAAGTGAGTTGCAAACGGATGGGTGGGTCTATCACTGCCTTCACTCACACCCCCAGCCTTAACACCTTGCCGATAATTTGCGGGCAGGGGATCATTTGCAGTAACGACGGCGTAAAATGACCCACGCAGAGAGCAATTACTGCAGCAGCCGCTCATCTACACGCCCAGGACCCCCTTTAGTGAAGTTTCAGGATAAAGATCACAAGGGTTAGAACAGCCCTACATTTACGCCGCCAGAGTTATGACTTCAGCGAGACTACCCAACGAAAAAGTTATTCCTACCCTGAGCTGGACACCGTTTTCTTAGCCCTTAGAACACTGGGACCTCGTTTAGATTTAAGATGACCCACCTACACAGTTATGCGAGGAGATGCTACATACAAAATTTCAAACAATGCGGTTTAAAAAAACCCCCCAAAACATTAAAAAGTTAGAAATGCGCTCAACTGAAGCTACCGGCATCAGGAAACGGAATTTACGCCGAGTCTGAAACCACCTGCACAAAATATTCTCGATAAACAACTAGTTGGCTAGATTATTCAAGCTTGGGACTTGCTCCATGCAGGTTCTACAGCAGCCGCCCGGGAGCTGTCCACGGGGCCGGGAGCGACGCTCGGCCGTGCCCGGGGTGCGCAGCTGACCGCACACCGCCGCCGCTGGCCCCGGCTGCAACCCTCCGCGCCTCCGGGGCATCTCCCATTTTTTATGGGGAAAAAAAAATTTAAATAACTTCAGAGAAATACAGCGAGAAGTCTCACTAACACAGGAACGCAGCGGCGGTAACTCCTGACTCCTGCCCGGGGCGAGGCTACCCGCGGCTGCCGTCTCGCAGCGCAGCGCATCTCGGCGCGGCCGCTTGGCCCCGAGGGGCAGACCCCCCCCGGGCGCGGAGCACACCGCACGGGCGGCAGCCCGTGATCAGCCGGCAGACAGCCCACCCCGCTCCGGGCACAGCTCACCTGCGCTGCCATGACGCGCTGCCGCTCGGCGATCAGGCTGCACTTGTTGCACTGGCAGTCCCGCCACATGCAGAAGCGCTTGTGCCCCTTCAGCGGCGAGGAGTAGCCGTGGTTACGGCAGCGAGCACACTTGGGCAGCCGCGGCCGCTTCTTCCCCGCTGCAGCGGCGACCCTGTCCGCCGGGGCGGCCGCCATGGGGGCCGCCGCCTTCCCGAAGCTGCTCGCCTTGTCCCCCGGGCCCGCGACGTCCGGGGGCTTGCTGAAGGCCGGGCTGTCACTGGGCATCGCGGCAGGCGGGGGGGCAGCCGGGAGAGCGGTGAGCGCGGCTCTGCCCCGTCCCGTCCCGCCACCCCGCGCGTTTTGGCGGGCAGCACCACGCGGGCCTCGCCCCTCTTGCCGCGCCTCCCCCACCCCTGCTCCGGGGGGTCCGTGTGCCCGCGAAATCCTTGCTACCCCGAGGGAGCTGCCACCCTTCCCTCCGCGCTCCTCCCTCCCCGACCAGGGCGGCCTGCGGCGGGAAAGGCGGGCCCCGTCCAGGCCGGTTCCCGTCGGATGCACGGCGGGGCGGTGGGTGCGGGGCCGGGGCGGCCCGACGTCCGGAGGTGCCGCGGGGCTGAGCTCAGTCGCGCTGCCCGCAGGTCCCGCACGACAGGATGCCTAGGCCCGCGGCCGGGGCCGGCTCCGCGGCCGCCCTGCGGCCTCTGCCCACCCTCCGTGCCCAGCAGCGGCCACCGCAGGCCGTGTCCATGGTGGTGGCGCCGGACGAGGTCTGCGACAGCAAGGCGGAATCCATCCAGAGAGGCCATGTTTAAACCCAGTGGTCCCCTGGCTTGGGCAGGTCAGGTTGGGCAGGCGACCAGCATGGCCTGGCCCAGGGAGAGGTGTGACGCCCGAATAAAACACCCAAGTTTCCGCAGCTCAGATGCCATGTCGTGGGCCTGCTGGAGTCTTGCTGGACTGCATCCTCTCTTTACGGGTTACCTCGCACTCGTATCCCTTAATGTGTATAAAGACACCTTGATCAATATCTGTGTGGGCAGGTGATTGCAGCAGGTATAGGGGTGAGTGAGAGCACGGTGATAACTCGGTAGTCATCACCTCTGGAGCCGGTGTGGGCAGCAGAGCGGCTGAACTCTGCAGGGGAAGACAAGCGAAGAAGCTTTTTTCTTCTTTACGTAGGCCGCCCTTCCAACTTGGCACTATGTGATTTATAAACACATGCAGCTCTACAGATATTATTTACAGTATTAATATTTCCTCTGTTACACCTTTAAATCTTTCAGGACTCCACTTTAGATGACGCTATCTTCATGCTGAAATGAAACTATTAAATTACATCTCAATCTAAGATGAATGACAACTGTCAAATGAGTGACTCAACAGAGATGAAGCAGAAAGCACCTGATATTATGTGAGGCTGATTTATAAAGATTGCATGAAGATTTCTATAACCCCAGCTTCATGACTCAGCATATCAGATGGCAGTAAGTTACAGTAGGTAGAAATTTATTTCTGCTAGAAGAAGCCAAGAAAGGCATCTCCTTCTTTGTGATCAGCTAACTCCAAGCTAACTCTGCTCAGGCTGAGCCTCTGTGCTGGAAACAGTGAGTACCTATCTTAGCCTGAAGAAAGCCCCAGATCCTTGCTGCTTGATGCTTTGCATTAGCTTTTAATAAATGACTTAAAGAACTTTTTCCTTTGCGGTACAACATTGGAGACATGTATGGCACTTTCCATCCTCCAGAGAGAGACCTCATTCAAGCACTCCTGTTGAGCCCCAGTCGCAAAGCAGTCAGATGGTCCACAAGGGAAGGCTGAGCACAAGCTCTGTGGGCTTGGTACGACCATCATTCAGCTTACAGAAACTGAAACTTTTCTCTTGCATCACTTTGCTGGGATTGACATTTCTGATGTCAGTAACCACACATTTACCCACGAGACAGGAGAAGATGTTTAGAAGAACAAAATTAGGATTTGCCTTCACATGTAGTGGTGTATATCACTAATATTTAAGGAGGTGAGCAGTGTAGGTATACTGAGCTTTGTATATCAAAATATAAAATTTCTCCCTGAATGAAACCAGTTAGGATCTTCTCAAGTCATATGGGCATTGATCGGTTTCCAAAATTTTGTCTAGGAGCAAGCCTTGAATATCCAGTTTGTGAAGTTCAGTGCATGGTGGAGCACACACGCAGCAATGTTTTCAGGTGGTCCCCTACAAATTATCTTAAAGTCAATTGAAAATGCAAATTAAAAAGTAGATGAAAGGAGGTTGAATCAAATGACCAAAAAAGGCAAAATAAAATAAAACCCAACAGAGGTAGGAGAAGAAAATCAGAAGTGACAACAGGGGTGAAAAAATGTGAAAAGATAAGAGAAAAACAGTGCATAAAGTAGGCAAAGACAGACAAAGGAAAAATAATAGCAGTCACCAGGTGCTTATATATGACTTTTCCCTAGAAACTAAGTGGACAGCCAACCTCAGAGATAAATTGCAGGATGCAAAAAAATGCAACAATTGCAAGAAGAACATTCATTTATCACTCTTTCATATAACTAGTATTTTCTGCTCCTGCCTTTCAGGCTTACAGCACAGATCTGTATTATCCATAATCTTACGGAACCTACTGTACAGAACAAAATACTAATGTTGTTGGTACCTATATTGTATTTTGTGTTCTGGATAAATACCACCAAAATATCTAGATGCCTGATGAATACAAGTACACAATTAATCATTTAATAATGAATTGCTTTCATTTTGCTAGCTCAAGTCACACTTGAGTATGAGCTTAGAGTGCAATGTTTTTGTCCAAAATTTTTTAATGGGTTTATGGTGAGGTTGACAACACACTGCTGGATTTGTCATCTGTGGAGTCATGAAGCAATAGGAGATGGTCATAAACTGCCATTAGTCCTAAGATGAATCAGAATAACCTCACTGCAAGTCCTCAGGAAATTTAGTCATTCATTTAGTGTACGTCTGAGCATCTCTGGTTCAAGTCTGTCTAGTGATGATGTCAGTGACTTAAGATTATTGCAGTTTGCCGTCACCTTTGGAAATAACTGTAATTAATATTTCTGATGACAAAAAATAAGAAGAATCAAAAGACATTTTTGGTTTTCTGTTTTTCTTTTGTCTTAATAGATATCTGATTGTTGTCCTTTAGCTTTAACTTTTTCTTTAAAGTCCAAAACGTCATCTGTTAGTGATGATCTGTCCTTTTCAGGCCTTTAGTTGATCCCTTGAACCTGGCAAAAAATATTTTATTTGCTAACAAGATAACCATTTTGAGGGACAGATGTGAGCAAGACATGATCCCACCACCACATTTGGTATGACTCAGCAAGTCAGCGGAGAGATCACAAATTAAAAAGCGTTTAGTTCTAACACTGTTGCCTGGAAAGTAGAGACCTTTATTTTCACAGAAGTCAGTAAAATTGAGTGCATTTCACTTTAGAGAGCTGGTGGACCTGATTCTGTTTAATTTTTTTTTGTTTTGTTTTGTGGGTTTTTTCCATCCGTGGGTCAAATCAGAGGGTTTTTTAGATATCCCTAGGGTTGTGGATTCCCAAAACAACCTCAGCTGCAGGAGTGGTGAGAGATAGAAGATAAAGCATGCACACTTCCAGCCTGCATTGTTGGAAAACATCGAGGCGTCCATAAACACTCTGGACATTTTGAACAAAATATCAAAGACAGCCAGAGGGAGTCAAGCAAAGGAGGCAAACCATGCCAGCACATTCCCTGAGGCACTGATAGGAGCTGGGAAGCTCCTCAGTGTTGAACTTCAGTGCTTGCCTGCAGGTTTGGGTGACTGAGCTGCCCTAGAGCCATCAGCTTAGGAGAATAAAGAGATGTGGAGCTACCCTCATCTACTCCTCCAGCTATGTCAGTCTGCACATGCGTTTACTCACATGAGTCATCAGCTGGATTCCAGCTGGTTTACTTGTGTGAGTAGTCTCCCATGCAAGTGTATTTGATGGAGTGACAGACATCATCACAACTAAAACACTGGAAAAGATACTTCAAGAAAAATCCAGTAGGTGGCATAAATAAGCTGTGCATTTTTTACTTATTTTTTTACTTTCATTTGTACACGTGTGTTCATTCCTTATTTTAATCCTCCTTTAATTTACAGGGAAGCTGAAGTCTTCTCACTTCGTTCTTAAAACACAATCCCCCTGGCAAAGTTTTGTATTCCAAGCAGAGGATTTTCTTGATGCTTTCTGGCAGCATATTAGTTTTTGGGTTGTTTTTTCCCCTCACCTCTATATTTATGTTTCTAACAGTTTCTGTTTTCAGGTTATATTACCTGCAGGTCTCGAGCTGCCTGCACCACAACAAAAGGAAAAGGTTTCTTATTTGGCATATATCTTAACCCAAACCTTGCCTTGAAATGTTCAGTATTTACAAGATATTAAAGTCGGCCTTATGGGTGTTCTCTCAGACACTTCTTTGTGTTGAGTATTGGCACCAGGAGAATTACTCCAGATCAGTGAAATCTGATAAACCACTGATGGCTTTTGCTAAAAGTAATTTCAGTCAAGCTGAATCTTTCATTCAAAGTTAAGATTTTAAGTGCTTCAGTCTTCCTTACTCCAAAAATGTTTCTATGGCATGGGCATTTAGGGATAAGGAGTACCAGTGTGCTGCTTGGTTCCTTGGTTCTCTTTTTCTCAAACTCCTTTTTTGTTTGTTTGTTTTGTTGGTTGGTTTGGCTTTTTGGGTCTTTTTTTGTTTTGTTTGGTTTGGCTTTTTTTCCTTGTGCCTGGGCCTCCACTCTCACTGAGTGAACAACTAGAGCAATTTATAGTGCTGCCACCATTTGGCTATTTGGTACCTTTCCTCAGTGAGAGTAAGGAGAATCTTTGGGGTGGTGGTCCACCACTTGCCAACAGTGAGCTCAGGGCTGTCATTCTGCATTCAGCCCAAAAAGCTGCTGTGCCCATCTCTGCTTACAAAGACCACTGGTTTTTAGCAAGGCGGGACAAATTACACTCTTCAGCACCCTCAGTTCATGTTCTTTTCTCTTGGTACAAACCCATACCCACTGGGAAGATAAGGTGTCAGAGGACCCTTCTCCAAAGGGTGCAAGAACGAATATTGGCAGGGGGCAGGGAACAGCATCATGTGTATCCCAAGGTGGAGAACAGGCCTGCCCTAGCAGGTGAAATATCATAATGGCCACTGAAGCAACATGATCATTCACACTGCTAATTAGTGTTCTCCCAGTAACCATGGGGAAAGAGAACCTTCCCATCAGTAACTTCAGATGAGCCACAACTGAGAAGAGCCACCAGTGATGGGTGCCTAAGGAGAAACGTTGGTTTGCAAGATACACACTAATCAGAATCTAGAGATTAATGGTCCAAATGTCAGGACTATGGTAAAAATTACTTATGCAAAAATAAAGAAAACCCTGCCTGTTACAACAAATGGCTCTTCCCCTGCATGGCTGTGAGCCTAGCCAATGAGATTGGCCCACACTGCTCAATAAAAACAGGATTCACTGCAAACAAAATTCATATTGATACATTATGCCAAATATAATATGAAACCAAAACAGTTTTCAAGTTCAGTGAAGCAAATAGAACGGACATATTTAAAAAAATGTACATGTTTATCACATTTCCACTCTGACTAGTTTTATTAATAGCATGCGTAAAGAAGGGGAAAAAATGACCATTTTTTTCCTCTAACACCTACATTCTTCCTTTCCTCATTTGTTCATTCAAATTGGAATAATTTCATTGCAGATATAAAGGCTGAAGAAAAAACACTGTCAGTTCCTTGGAAATTTCAATCATTGTTAATAATTGACTTGGATAGCTATTTCAAAGCATTATTAGATCCAACATATAAAACAGAAGTTAAAAAGTGAGTGTGGAGAAAACGACTGAACTGCTTCTTCTCAGTATTCATTGTTCATTGTAGGCACACTTGAAAATTAATTGGATCCAGTGACTTAGAACATTGAAGACTCTTGCATGACTCATTAAGCTGACATTTCTAACATTCCTAATTCACACAGTGAGAATGATAGAGTCACATAAGCCATCTATACATTTGAGCTCCTTCATCAGGGTAGGACTACTGAAGAGAATGCCCATAGTTCTGAATATCATCATCAATTCAGCTTTAAGACATCTGTAATGGAGCTATGCTTGATAGACTGCCAGAATATGAAAAACCAGGCTCCAATGCCTTAAAAATAGGCAACACAATTAATTGCTAATTTTTTATTTATGGTCTTTAATGTTTTAATGGATACAGTTAAATTTCCACTTCACTGAGCAAACCAATTGGTATTTAAAGGAAGAAATAGATCATTTCAAATTATAAAGCACTTGCTTTATTATCAATGCCTTCTCTAAATGGTACAAGTTTTTATTATTTTGCATTCTTGATCTTCAGAAACTTAAAACTGTTGAAACTCTGCAACTCTGAAGGACGGTTACAGCTGAGGTAAGGGAAGGGGTAGGTTTTGCCATGTCAATTTACTATCCATCCAGTTTTTTTATTTGTCATTATTATTTGTTTCTCCTATTTCTGATGCTCAATAGAGGCAAAGCTATTGTTACAGTATTTCCTTCTGATTTATTTTCATCTTTTTTCTTTAAGCCTAAATAATATATTTTTCACATAACATACTGCTCTCAGGGGAGCATTCTGTGAGACTTCCCATTAAAAACAGTGAATGTAGCACATATGCTTGAGAGCAAAGTGTTGTGCTGCTCTTCCCCCATTCTTTGCCATTTCCTGTGGGAAGCCTTTCAGATCCACTGAGTGGGGCAGGGGTGTGAGAATTGCCTCCAGAAACAGCTGAGCTCTTCCAAACATTTTAATCAAAGTCAAATGACTGTTACTTAATCAGCCACGCTGTGAAATGACTTGATGTGAGCTGCTGACCTTTTGCATCTCCTAGCATGGGAAAGAGGCTTTCTTCTTTGCTGTCAGCCAGCCTCTCTTCCCCTAGAGCCTCTCCCATTCCAGCCTCCATGCCCCAGAGCCCCCAGAGCAATTGGGCAGTTCAGGGGTGGTCCCCAAATGCTACGGACAGTGCATTGGTTCTTTCTGCCTTCAGGAGTTTGTGTGCCCACTGCACCTCCGTGCTAGGAGTACAGTTCAGAGAAAAGACCTGGGAGATCTGGGTCCCAGGAAACCTATGCCTATCAAGTAAAGCTTTACTTAGTTCTATCAAGATACAGATAATTGGAGGACTTAGTTGGCTTCCTTAGACAGCAGTTTGCTTCTATCACTTGTGTGTCGGTCACCAGTGTTGGGGTTGATGATCTCTGTACATCATATAAGCACATTTGGTAATTAAGAATAATTGAGTTCCTCTAATACTACTGGTGAAAAGCTGGTAAGGAAGACTGTTACAAATTATTGCAACTGTCAAGCTATTAATATTAATTAGGCTGGCTTTGTCTAGACACTGAGGTACCTTGAAAGGTGAAGGAAACACATAAAAACTAATTAGACCCTTAGACCCCTTAGTTTTCTGTCATTCCTATGCAAACAGCACCATTTGCAGATGCCAGAATAAAGGTGTTCTGAGCCCAGCTCAGCCATCCCAGCTAAATGCATGAAAATATACACATTGTCTGAATAAAATATTATTAAATATCTGCAGAGTTTGAATTGTAACAGCACATGATGAGGTTGAGAACAAAGAGTGTCTTTTCTGCATGGTTGTTTAAATAATTATTTTGTCTTACCTGTTTTCAAGAAACCAAGGCATGGAGATTGTCATTTCACTGGAGGGCAGTTTCTGTGAATTCACAATAATGACATCTAAGAAGACTGTTCATTAGGCACCTAAGGTAAGTAGGGTATGCATCTAGTATTGCCTGAGTCTCTATTATGAACATAATAGCCCATCATTCCTGTCTGCAGGACTCACTGTGTTCTATTTTCTGAATGATACCTACCTTAAATACGTGCCTGGATACTCACCTTGCTTTATGGCCCATCAGCTTGCTGATGTTTTAGTCCTCTGGTTGAAAAAAACATGCCTTAACCAACTTTGAGTAGCTGTTTATTCTTATGTGCTGCAGTGAGATTCCCTCCTATCTTTTTTCAAAACAAACTTGAGGAATAAAGTGAAAATTACACATACAGACACACATATACATGTGGGGTTTTGTTTGTTTGTTTGTTTGTTTTTTCTTACAATCATGATATTGTTAAAGTAGGAGCTGTTATCAAGGGTGGCAATGTTATTAACAAGAATATCTTGTATTTATCTTTTATTCCTATTCAAAAGGATATCTAAAATAATTGTTACTTCAATATTAACTCCTAGGGGGCACCAATTAACTACCTAAGATGGTCAAAATAACTGATGTCCCGAACCAAGTCATATGAGATTGCACTATTAATCATACTTTAGAAGTGGACCAGTGATGGTGGTAAAGGGTGACAATGGAACACTGAAATTCAGGAGTGGCCTCAAAATACTGGTAATACAACTCTTTTCTTAGCAGGGGGCAGAAGGAGTGACTTCTGCACACTTAGTTCTGTTTGGATGCTATTGAAGTAGTAGGAAACACAGCCTCATCATGATGTGAGACTCATTAGTTTCTTGATCATGAGTAATGTTAGAGAGAAGTATAGGAGGTAGGGATAGAAGAGCTGCATGTTTTCCTTGCAATTTTGGGCTCATGCTTTCCCCAAGGCTTAATTTAAAGTCAAGGCTGTTTCCACATGGAGTCTCCTCTCTACCTTTGCCCCACCAATATCTCAAGAGGAGACATGGCAGTTCAGGATGACAACCTAGGCGTCCTTGTGCTGTTGTTTGTACTTTTTGTTCAGCATTAAGATCAACACATTCAGCTCTGCTCAGCCACAGAAGAGGATCAGGTTTGCTGTCTGTGGAAGGCAGTCAGATACTTCAGGTCCTTTCAGGTGGTCTGTATTATATTTCAGGATGAATTGTTTGGAATAGCTAGTTCCTCAGCTCCAGTATTTATGTGTTGGAGAAGCATGTCCACCTCAGCTTGTTTTCATGTTTCTCAGTAACAGTGCATGCCACCAGCAGTTCAAGTCCATGGTACATGATAGCCTGTTTTTCAGGTTTGTTCCTGACTTTGAAGAACCTATTTTCTTGCAGGCTTGAGGACAATAATACACAAACCTTTCTGCAGTTGGAAAAGAGTTTCAGTCATCATTTTTGCTGCTGTAACTTAGGGCAAGTGCCCATTTTGATCTGCCCTCTGATGAGGGGTGGGGTCGGGGGATGACCAGTTTGTGTGAAATATGTCTCCTGCACAAGATTCCACAGCAGGTGATCTTGTTAGCATCCTCAAGAAAATAATCCTATAATTTCAAGATAACTTTAATTTCTAGAGGAGAGATAGATCTCAGAGCCTGGGTAGCCACCCTATACCTCTTGGATAGACTAGTTCTGTACAAGTCTATAGAATGCCACCCCCAAGAGGTTCTATACAAGAATGCCACCCCCAGAGGTTTCTCAGAAGGTAAAGTCAAGCTCCTGAACTTCTTCCATGTTGACTTGCTAGAAGAGCTGTAGAAGTCTTGTGGTTTAACACAGGGTTACATGGCAAGGTTCCTCCCTCTGTCTATGGAGCTTACATTTCTGTTAGCAGTTGTTCTACAATGCTCGTCCCTTCTTCCAAAGGCAGTTCTGAGCTACAGGGCACAGCATTTTTCCATCTCCTGACACCAGATCTTAGGAGAATACTGTTTGGTCCCTTTGCAGAAAATTTGGGTAGAAAGCAGTGGGCTACTAATTCAACGTTAAATTAGAGAAAATAATTGAGACAAAGATTTGCATATGCCAGGTCATACATGCAGCCCTGATATGTCAGCAGTTAAAAGGGGGTTATTAAAAGACGGAGAATGAATGAAATAATACCAGAATACTAAACCAAACAAACAAACAAAACCTCAACTCAACCAGTCAGAAAAAACCAAGCCGAACCCAAAAAGAAACACATATGCAACACCCCAAACCCCAACAAACCTCTGTAACTAACTGCTCTTTCAGAGAATCTCGTTGTCTCTCTCTGCACGCCTGCAGCAATGTTGCATTT
>VZTR01009149.1:302105-314655 GCA_013400775.1 Chaetops frenatus
AAAAAAAAAAAAAAAAAACAAAAAACCACAACAAACCCACTGACAAAATCATGTGTTTCCTGATTATTTTCTTAGAGAGAGGTTCCCAAATAATTGTGCAGGCAATTCTGCAGCTCCTTCAACAGCACTTTTCTGTCCATCGGTGCTCAAGGTACTGATACACTGGATGATGTTACATGAACATCAAATAAAAAATGCAGCAACTGATGGAAAAAACAGCAACTAGGTGGCTCAGCTTTAACCAGGCACTTCTGTGCAGTGTAGGTGTGCACAAAGACACTACAGTCAAAGTAGGGCAGGAACTGTTAAATTGACTTCCCCAGGCACTGCATTAAGTTGTGAGTAGTAAAGGCTAATAATTCCGCAATTCCAAACTGAAATACAAAACAAACCTGAAACTGAGTACCCCTTTCATCTAATCTCACTGTGGCCATTTCTAAAAACATTTAAGGCAAAATCCTCCTTGCATGTCTTCCAACATTGCTCCTTGGCCCCTTACTTCTGTCCCTTGTCCCACATCAGGCCTTCAGAGACAGGCCCGAGCATCACCATGTGAACTGAACAACTGAAAGCATCTCTTTTTTAGTGACAAAATGTTTGCAGTTAACACACCTGGGTGCCCAGAGAAGAGCAGGAAGGTATGAAGTTTACAGACCTGCATGCAGGCACAAAGTCCACTGAGGAGAGCTGTCTGCAGCTGCAGTAAGAGCATGAATGCTGTTTTGGCCAGCTTTGCTGCTGCCTTTCAAAGGCAGGAAGATGCCTGTAATATTTGGGCTGCTTCCCTTCCAGGAAACAGTCTTGTGTGTCAGGGATTGATGCCAAGGCTTGCACTAATTCACACCATGGTTGAACTGGACTTCTAAGAGCCAGACTTCTCAGCCAAAAGTATGAGACACCAGGAGAAATGAACTAAAAAGCTATTTCTAGAATAACTTGAGTTCTTCCAGCCATACCAAGATAAAACCCCTGAAAGTATGTCTTGCAAAAAATGCTTTCTTCAGTTGTTGGTTTTAGATTAATATTTTGTTGGCTGATTTCCATAATGTAAAACTCCATACCAGTAACTCTCGCCTTTTAAGTGACAGATGCAATGTATGACAATGTAACTGGAAAAAGATAGTGACATATTTTACAGTCTTGAAAAAGTGCCAAGCTCTTACATATTCACTGACAGTCAGAGTTCAAAGGCGATGACAACATCATGCTTGGATATACTGAGAGTCAGTCATCATCTGACCTGAAAAACAAATGCCAGGGAGAGTGTATAGGGGAGCTCAGGTCAGAGCTAGTATGCATAGTAAACCCCTTAATCCCAGCACCGGTGATAAACGCCATCCAGCATTAGTAGGTGGAATTAAACTTGGCTTGCCGGGGGCATCAGTGGATACAAACACCTCTGGGAACCTCTTAACTATTTCCTGGGGAGGGGCCCAACTTCCGCAATATGAACTGCTTCAGGTATCACCTCCTGGAGCTGGGAGAAACATTTAACAAAATTCTAAAGGAAGTAATTACTCTTTGTTTTTCTTTTTTCTGTTCTTTAAGTGCTTAATTCATTAAGTCTACCTTAGTAAGATTTTAAGCCAGAAATGACATTCACTGACGTTAGTAAAATAGTCAAGTTAATTTTGTACTTTTCACCTAGATTCAGTAGCAAATTCAAAATTTTGGTTCCTTTTGGAAATCTTCCTGATATGGCATACCTCAATAGCCTACTTCACCACATAACTAAAACTGGAGCCACACTTCTTTAACAAAGAATTTTAGCCCAGGAAAATGAGGTTTTGGGGTGAAACTGAACATTGCACAGAAATGCAAAGTCCACAGCTTCATCTAATATTTTCTGAAGCTCTAGGCACTTAGTTCCTTTTGCCTACCAGGAAAATGGTACCTAAATAAATCCAGGCACTCCAAGTTGCATAGTGTGACACTTGTATGGTGTGAGAGTGGTCAGATTCCACCACAGATTTCTGTCACTTAGAAAATATTTTGATATCTGATATACCAATTGTATTCAGGGTTGAGGGAAGGAAACAAAAGAAAAAAAGGAAGGAATGTTTATTCGACATTACTCTCCTTATGGTTTTGTTGCAGGTTAAAAAAAAAAAAAAAAGTATTAAAGTACGTTTAATGACTCTCCCTGTGTCATTAGTCACCTAAACGACTGGACTAATAGTTTTAAACCCTTCTATGACAGCTGCACATCCAGGAATCCCATCATGCCCAGGGCTCCCATTGGTTTGTGGAGGGAGAGACAGAAACTTGTTCCAACGTGGAAAATAACAATCATGGCCCTCTGCTCTGGAAAGCTATTATTCACGGGCATTTCACATTCTTTTTTTAGCTCCGTTATGTACAAAGAGGGGGTTAGGCTACAGTATGTACAAATAGCATGTGCAAATGAAGCTCAGTAGCACAGCAACAGAGATCATAGTTTAAAAACTATTTTTGGGGCAAAGACCTATTAGACATGTTACTAATTAACCTATTTCCTACAGCAATAGAGAGGCACTACCGAAGAGGACAGACAGCTCAGTATACCCTTTATCAGAGTCAGACTTTGGATCATAACCTACATGCTTTAAAACTGCCATCATAGCGTCACAGAATCACAGCATATCTCAAGTTGGAATGGACACATGAAGTCCAACTCCCTGCTCCTCTAAAGATTACCTGAAACTACCGTCATGAGATAAAAGCCAGAGTTAAATGCATGATCACTAACTCCCTCTAAAAAGCACAAGTAGTCTAGTTTTGGTCAACCCAGTGCTAAATAAAAATTACACTCTTGGTAAAACTGAAATTAGAAACCTCTTTGTGCTCCAAAGTCTGTCCTGGCAGTATGTCTCTCCACTAGACAAGAATTTAATCCATGAAATATAGGCAAGCATGTATAAGGAAGTGAACTGGATTTTCTGTAAAACTAGATTAAGTTCTGGAGAAAGATTAAAGCAGTCATCCATTTTCTCCACTTCTTCCACTTGATTTGTTTATCTCTAGCACTGTGTATATTTTAAACTCATGAAGACAAGAACAGATTGTCTTCACTTTGCTTTCCAGAGTTGTTCAAACTGGGGCAGGAGATGGCAGATCAACAGATCTGAAAAAGACTCAAAAGCAATTCTTGCTGTGCCCAAACCAGGGAGATCCAACTTGCACTAATTCTGTTTAATGCCAAAATCACCCAGATCCCAAGTGAATGAGGAATTCATTGGGAAGCTTGCACTGCTGTTGTGTACTATGTATGACACAATCTCGGGTTATTGGGTGGATACCTGTGTGAAGCACAACTCAGCACCCCACTATACAAGACAGGCTGCACCCACTGACTCTTGACAGATGGCAAAGGAAGGGACTTTTTTATTTGTTTGCTTGTTTTTGATTTGGTTTGGTTTTTTTGCTGCTGCAGACTCTTTGCTGTCAGTCCTGTGTCAGACGCAGGACCTTATTTTCACAGTAATTTGGCTTGCTGGGTGATGTGCCTTTATACCTAGCATATAGGATTCAGATGAGGGAGCATCCACACATTAAGAGAAGCTAAGTGAAGAGTGAGAAGGGAAGTTGGCCAGAGAGGTGCAAGAGTAAAAACTGACTGACCTTAAAGAGTGGGGGGAGGCTTTTCTGGGACCACTATGCTATGTCCCCCCTACCAGAGATACTTTACCTGCCCTTTGCCCAGCAGACACTCCAAGCACTGGGGCACTACCCTGACAGTGGTTATCACACTGTACCTGCAGTGTTGGGCCAAACCAGGTCTGGCAGAACTCAGGCAGGCTGAGTCACCAAGCCAATGTAGACCGAGTGAGAATGGCTTCAGTGGGTCCCTATTTCAAAGGGACTAAGTAGGAAAAGCTGTTTGATAAGGACTTAGGGAGAGAAGGACAAAGGACAGAGGGTAACAGAACTGTTCAGATCCCTTGAAGGAAGGCACTGAGGTGTCACCCTGTTTTTGAAAGCCTTCTGAAAAGTTTATATTCTCGAGTCAGATTTTCTCACACATTGTACTAAAAACACTAGCTTTGTTTACATTCCTTCTTAGAGAAGGGAATCTGATGGACTGGTCACTTCACCAGTCTGGTTGAGAGGGGGGATTTCATCTTCCAGTCCTCTCTCACTTTGCAAACCCGATAAATTGTGTATCCATAATAAACGGGTCCTTTTTGGGGGGGGCCTCAGCTGTTCTCTTGATTGTGGTGAAACCGTGTCCTTCTTTCATGCCCTCAGTGTACTGAGGTGTGTTTCTGTCTCATCAGGTAGGTCAGAACAGACAAGGATACACAGGCACTAGCTTAGGACTTTCTTCCATGCCATCTTGCCTTCACCAAGTTGCCAGGATTGTTTGTAAGATAAAGCTTAAAGCCTTTTATTTCAGTTAACTACTTTTCGGTTCAAGTAAACTCCTTGAACACAGTCCTTTGACACCTCCCCAAGATGCTTCACATGGCTGAGGGAAATCACTTCTTAGCCAAACAGCAAAGGGTGCAGCCCTGGCAACAAGTGCAAGACAAGCAAAGGCAGATCGTTTTGGGCAAAGTCCATCCAGTGAGCAGGAAAAACCCAATGTTGGCCATTGTCCAGTCCTCCCTGCCTTGATTTACCAATTTAGCTTGTCTTCCTGCTGCAGCTGTAATGTGCAGCATTTGTGGATGATGACAAATCACAAGCAAAACAGGAGAGGAGTAAAACAGCATAATGAAATTTTATTCTGAAAATATGGCAAGAGTCTAAGGCACTTCAAACATTTCAATACACTTGACTAAAGTGAATGTGACAAGGTAATAGCATTCCATAAATACGCACCAAGAACTACACTCAATTCCACTCCAGGGGAATATACAGCTGGTACCTCTAATTTTATTCTCCAATAAACATGTATGGAGCTTATAGACTGAAACAGTTAATAAAAATATGGTAACAGGACACGTAATTCTTAATGTAGGTTTTAATTATTAAGGAATATAAAATGTTGAAAATACTGTGTAGTTAAATTTATAGATACTAGTATCTTTATATAAAAAGTTATACATTATCCCCAATTAGCAACAACTTATTTAGTGAACTTCAGACCTGACAAGAGGCTCTATCCCCAATACCTACCCACTCACCCACCAGCTCAAGATCCACGGACCTGACTACATAAGCAACTGCACCTTCTGAATTTCAAAGTAATTAGAAACATGAAAATCATGTTGGAATGAAATTTATGTAAAGTTTACTGTGACGAAGTCTAGGCACAGTAAATACATTTTAGAATGACTAAAAATAAGCCAGTGGGACACCCCGGCATGGACAGCTTTAGAAGTCTTAGTCAGCACATAACATAAGAAAAGATAATCTACAACAAAGAAAAAACAGGATTTATGCCAGTGTACAGAAAGATGAGTATGTGAGCAAAAGAACAGTTCTGGCTAAGGTTCTCCACTGAGCACTACTTAACTATATGCTTACTTCAAGTTTACAGTTTTCTATCTTTAGCACTAGATCTCTGCTTTCACTTTGCTGGTGAGCTCAGGCACAAGACAATTACATTCAGTATCTGTCTCAGTAAAACGGTAACATTTAGCAGCTTAAAGATGGCATAGAGATTTTTTACAGATATTTATACACTACTACTCAAATGTGGCTCTGTGGGTGGGACCAGGAGATGTCCTTCTGCCAAGCCTAGGAGTGCCCTAAAAAAGAAGAAAGAAGAGTTATTTAAAGAGAAATTATTCCAGCCAGCTGATAGAAGACACAACACTCAGAGTTACTCTGTTCAATTCCTTACCTTTAATTGTACAGATAATTTCTTTTTTTTTTTAATTTTAGAAAGAAAAGTGCCAGCTATCATACAGCCTACTAACTGAGAGTGCATATTATTTAGACAGTGAGGTGCTTAGCAGCATTTTATCAGGAGAGCGAGTCAGGGCTAGAGGAGTAGTAGAGAGCTGCCAAAACACCTAGAACAGCTATGTTTCAGTTTCCAGGTCAATAATTATACTAAAATGATACAACAGCACCTCTGCACACTAGCAAGAATCAGTGAACCTTGCTAGTGAGCTATGTGTACCCCTTGGTAATTAGGAGGAGACGCAGGAACTATCCCTCAGCCGGGCTTCAACCTTCCGTGGTCAACATGTATTTTAAAAAAGCACATTCCACTTAACAGCACAAAAATCGTCCTGCAAATAAACTCAAAATTTCATGTGCTGTACTGCTGTCAGGGAGTAAATTTCTTGTTTACATTTCACTACTGTACTCAGCAGCAGCGAGTTAAAGCCTAACCTACAGGAGGCTGTGTACTAACCGGTGACTGCGTTTTGGAAAAGTTGACGTGGGCGTAGAGGAGAACTGCTATGTCCTTATGTCCAGCTTCCAGGGCTATTGAAAGTGCTGTGCTGCCATCCTGAGAGAAGAAAGGAAGAAACAAGAGGATTAGTGCTTGTATGCTTTAACAGATCTTTTAAAAGCCCCATCAGCCCACAGAGAAGTGAAGTTATTAAGTGGAGGCCCTACTGCTCATACAGACAGGTTAATTTAGAATCTTGTTTAATTTCTATTGTTTTAAGCCTTGCACTGCTGTTTTATGAGGCAGCCCAATTGTCAAAGCCTCATAATTTCTCTAAACAAGGAGTGTTGATTATTGCTGTGGAAGAATGAGCACGCTATTATCACAGTAATGTTACATGTAGTGCTGTGTAAGACCAGAAGATTGGGCTGTCTCAGAGAAACTACAGTGTCAGTAACAGGTAGAAGAGATGATAAGGGAGGGAAAAATGCTAGTCAAATATAATGGTAATTGCTGTGTTAAAATGATAATTGTTGTGGTATAGCTCCCATCAACACTAAGAGAAATTGCACTCATAATTCCAAATGCTCCTTGATGGAAGTCTAAATACAAACAAATGGACTTTCCTAGTCAAATACTACCATCTCAGTTTCTCAGAAGATACCACTGCTTTCAAAAGCCACAGCTGCTGAGGGTTCTAGAAGCAAAAAGTGCTTTAACTGACAGAGTATTTTACTGATCTGCTGTTTTTCCTTTGGATCATGTTTGGTCCAGGAAAATGTATTTGTCAGGCAACTTGTGATGTGAACTTGGTGCTTGATTCGCTGCCTGGCTTTTGGCTGTTGCAGACAGAAGTCTCTACAACAATGCCAGTATTTGAAACGTCTCACAGGGATGTAAACACACATTCCAGCCACTGCTGTAGCACGGGTATTGGAACGGTTGGCACCAGTTTCTAAATGGCAAGCCCTTTTTCCAGCATGGGACACAATGAGCAGTGTTCACATGGAAAGTCTTCTAATGAGACTAAAGGGAGCAATTATGCATAAATGCAATTGTCTTGAGCAGACAGGGAGCTAGAAGAGCTGTCTACTACAATGTGATACAGAGCATGACAAATGCAGAGGAAACTCTCTCCAGTCAACACAAGTTCTTAAAGAGAGGTGCTGAATACCTGTGGCACACATTAGTAGGATGATGCTCAGCTTACTACTGACCATGCAGACTGGAAAACATCACTGTGACACTCAGAATAGCTAGGGGGATACTAAAAATCTCAGTCCCACAGCACAGACAAATCCTCGAATAAGCAGCAGTCTAACTGTGCTTGGGAAACTATCAAACTGGCCACAGGAATAGTTAAGTATTATGTCCCCATAAAGACTGTAATTATTGATTTTGTATCCAATAGTGCTAACAGCATCCAAGCAGCAATAATCTAGATTGCTCCTGAAAGTGTTAGACTGAGGTCTTCTTACATTTTCCTCTCAGATGTTCCATGCTGCTAGCACTATGAGAAACTGGGCTGCCTCCTGCAGCAGGCGGGTAAATGAAGAGAAATCTTGTCTTTACCTCTCTGCAACAGCTTCAACAATTAACCACTCACTGCCCTCCCAAATCCCAAACCTAGGCTCCATTTCAGAGGAGTAAAGCAACAGGAAGAAAGGAAAAGTACGCAAGAAATGTTGTTAACAAGAACATAGTACAGGCAAGAAACAAGCTAAGTCAATGTTTTCAACCTTGAGGAATCTACAGTGTAGGCTGCAATGATCCCTGCAAACAAGAAACATGCAGGTGTCTCACTTGGCGCTGAAGTCACAGTCACAGTATCCATTTATTGTCAGGACAGTGTAGCTTCACGACTAAGACCAAATCTGTATTCTCAAAAGTCGTGGTGTAGGAACAGTGTGAACATCCCTTCAAGAGAATTGTTATCAAGGGCTAATGTTTGCCACAAGCACAGAAAAACAACACAGCAAAAGCTTAAGTCACTAGATAAGGTCCTAACTGAAAACTGGAAAACTCCTTTGAAAGGGGGAAGGAATGTGAGAGGGAAAGATGTTTTACTATGAGCTAACAAATATTTTTTTCTGTTCTGGCCTCTAAACACCAACAGCTAACCACAGAAATTGCTACGAGGTATGTCTGTTAGAAAAGTAAAAATAATAGCCAAATCATCACAGCACTTGCTATCAATTAAGCAGAAGATTCATGCGGCTGGTACTTTGGCACTCAGACGCTCAACCAAGAAGATTTCAGAAGCACTGAAAGGCAACTCACATTGTCCTCCAGGGTGCTGTTACAGCCAGGCTGAGCCAGCAGAAGCTTAACAATCTCCACATGTCCATGCTCACTAGCGCACATCAGAGCTGTAGAGCCCTCATCATCCTGGATATTGACATCTGCACCACAGGCCAGTAAAGCTTTGACCATGTCTATCCGGCCGTGACTCACAGCTAGCATCAGTGCAGTCTGACCAGCCTGCATGGAGAGAAAAGGAAAACCCACGGAATGACAGAGACAAGCAGTGACAAAGCACTAATAGGGTTTTTTTTCTTTTTTTTTGACACTGTGTTTCTTCTGGGGGAAAAAAAAATATTGTTATTTTAAACAGTATTCTCAAGGCTTTGATTGCCATTATTTAAATACCTTTTATGGATCATATATCCTACATTCACATAGCTATTTACTGAAGTAATGGAAGACTGCCAGTCTATTTTCAGACATCTGTAGTTTTTTCAAAGGAGCTAAATGCTGCAGAATTTGTAAATGCCGCCCAAAATTCAGAAATAGTTCTTTCACGCAATGATCAACCTTCATTTTTAGAAGAGGTCCAAGGCACCTGAGGTTCAGCTGTTCTTCCACAGGTCCATTTTATTTATAGCAATCAAAAACATACATAAGAACCCCACAGATGATGAAAGCAAATGAGAGAAACGTTTGAACCAATTAGAGCAGGGATGGGAGCATATAAGGAACAATAAAAAGGCACAGGAGTACAGCAGTAAGAACTGTGCCTTGTGAACCGTTTGACTGACCTGGCTGGCTTTAGCATTCACGTCCCCACAGCTGAACAGTTCCTCCACTATCCTCATGTCCTTCTCTGCTTCCACAGCTGCAAGTGCAGCAAGCATGATGGGGGTATAACCAGCCTTGTTCTGATGATTTACATTACAGACATCTGCAGAAGGATGACATAATTTCTTCAGAAAGCAAGAACCCAAAAAGCAGTAATTGTGTTAATCAACTGAATAAACTGTGAGTAGAGCATCCTATAAAAGGAAAAAGTAGCAACTGCTTTCATAATGGACGCAATTCAAGGGAAGGTGGAGAAGAAAAAAATAAACAGAGGAGCTCTTGAGCCAGAGAAAGAGAAGAATTCTTTTGTACTATGTGCTCAACACAAGAGAAAGCACAAAAACATTTTATATGTTATAATTTAGGGCTTTATTTGTACACTATTTTTCCTTTTGTAAAAGCAGGTGGTCTGAAATTTAACATGCTATTCAGAAACACTGTCAGGACAGTCCTTAAGCTCTTCTCCCAAGGGCATCCATACTGCAGAATAACAGTGGTTCACCAACATGGTCAGTGGAAAAGATATTTCTCTTCAGCACAAANCTGCAAGTGCAGCAAGCATGATGGGGGTATAACCAGCCTTGTTCTGATGATTTACATTACAGACATCTGCAGAAGGATGACATAATTTCTTCAGAAAGCAAGAACCCAAAAAGCAGTAATTGTGTTAATCAACTGAATAAACTGTGAGTAGAGCATCCTATAAAAGGAAAAAGTAGCAACTGCTTTCATAATGGACGCAATTCAAGGGAAGGTGGAGAAGAAAAAAATAAACAGAGGAGCTCTTGAGCCAGAGAAAGAGAAGAATTCTTTTGTACTATGTGCTCAACACAAGAGAAAGCACAAAAACATTTTATATGTTATAATTTAGGGCTTTATTTGTACACTATTTTTCCTTTTGTAAAAGCAGGTGGTCTGAAATTTAACATGCTATTCAGAAACACTGTCAGGACAGTCCTTAAGCTCTTCTCCCAAGGGCATCCATACTGCAGAATAACAGTGGTTCACCAACATGGTCAGTGGAAAAGATATTTCTCTTCAGCACAAACATTTCCCTGCAACTGGTGTTACTTTAAAAATCTGCAAATGTACTTCAACATGTTTTGGAGCTGCCAAAAACCCACCCCTTTAAATTAAAGACTACTGCCAGTTCTGGAGTGTATTTGACCACGAACAAAACTGCTCTGAGAACAAATACAGGAACCAGTGACCAGTGCCAGCAATGGACAAGAGTTCTCATTTTTGTTCAAACCCTGGCTCTAGTCTGTTTCTGTTCCTAAAATTCTGTAGAAATTCAGCAGCGCTTATTGGTTTACTGGGCAGCAGGCTTTTCAGTGTGCTCCTCGTATTGGAAAGCAGGGACTCAACATAAACATCACCTGTAGACTAGAGGTTAAATTGCACCACAGATATCTTAACAAGCAAAAACGGAAATCCTTCAGACTGATCACCAAAGGATCTTTTTTTTCAGTGAAAAGAACATTTCAGAAGCAAGTGCAAATGTAAGATATTGCAAATTCTTTTCATGTTCAATAGATATCAGTGATGACACCTTATAACAAGTAGACCAATACTACTTTGAGGCACCACTTCTGTGAGGCCACTGAAGCCAGAGAACACAGCACTCTGCTACATTCATTACATCCTGAGTACTGAATAACTGACAGAAGTGGTGTACTCCTACTCTGACTAGACTACTTCAGCAGAGTTTGTCTCCTGAGGTCACATTTAGCTCCTTTTCTACATGGCTAGTGCGGGAAACTGTTCTCCTATTTGTCCTCTTGGTGATTGCTTCATGCTATGGAGGATTCCCTCATCTTGTCCACTCTTCTCACCAAACACAGACACAGAGTTGTTGGTCGAAGAATCTACCTGTGATATAACCACACTGCAAAGCTGACCATACTGACCATTCAGACACAGTCCAGAGGAAGATTGTTCAGACCTGAAATCTGCGTATTTGCAAACACTTTCCAAGTGCTGGCATGGGCAGTGTTCTCCTGCAGAGAGAACTGCCAGGTACTAGCCATGATTGCTACATTTTGCAGGTAACACCCCTGGTGTTCACAGGCATACACTAGCTGCCGTAACCTACAGAAGTCCTGACTTCCAGCAAGAGATGAGCACATTCTTGTTACTCTGAGACACCTATGGAAGCAGAGAGGAGACTGTGCTGGAGAGCCAGCCTGCCCCCGTTTCACCACGCTCCTGACATTCCCTGCATTCCCCTGTTGTGACTCACTCTTCCCAAACACAGACTCCCTTCAAAAGGACCAGAGATTTCAAAGTGCTCCCTTTCCTCTTGAGGAAGTCTCTGCATGTGTGACACATGTGCTAGGTTATCAAAGCTGAGATCTGTATCATTCACATCCTTTTTTATCTGATGCTACCCTTCTGGATTTATGAATATTGCTTGGCTTATACTCCAGACATGTCATTGGCCTAGTTAAGCTTTCACAACCAGCTGTGACAGGTTTTTTAACTAACAAATTTCACTCAAGGAGCAAAACTAGGATTAAACAGATTTAACATCCAGCCTTGGACCAATTCCAATATGTGATACCTTCTGCTGGATGCCACTGGGCACACTGAATGTGGGGAGCAGATACTCCAGAGTCTCCCCTTTGCCACTACCCTCTCTGCATGTGTGTTGCAAGAGGATCAAGAAAAGGAAGCAACAAAAGCAACCACATGAAGCAGCACCAGATTGCTTATGGACTAGGAAAATGGTCTGTGTGACAGAATGACATATTGCTCCAGTTTCTCAGGAAAGCAGCTTAGATGAGTCAATGTGGTGGCCAGAAAAAACTTCTGCGCTGCTCTAGATAAAGCTAGACTAGTTTGTGTGTTTAAGACAGGCATTTATTTACACCTCAATCTACCTTTCTCCATCTGCACCCTACACAGTGCTGAGCACCAACTGTGCTACTTTCAGAGAAAACTGCTGGACACTGGTGCTGCTGAACTTGGGACTACAGTCCAAGAGTCAGGAATATAACTATCTATCTCAACTCTGTATATAATTTACCTAAGTCTTTTTTAACTTCTTCAAGAAGCAACACTTCCAAAGCTAGTACTAGAAACAAAGATTCTAGACTACCTAAGTGAGCCGCCATATAACTATGAACAGTTACAACACCTGCTGGAAGAAGACCAAACTTGACCTCTAATCCATCAAGAATTTCACCCATGAGAACTGCA
>VZTR01009149.1:316070-335900 GCA_013400775.1 Chaetops frenatus
AGATGAACTTTCCCATGGGTATGGACTAAGAGTGGAAGAGTAGGAGCCTCTTAGGCCAGGTGACTTGTCTGTTGTGACAAGGTAGGTAGGGCAGGTCTCACTGTGAGCCAAGGAGGCTTCCACAGTCACCACCAGCTCTGACTTCGAGTCACTTTCTCTAACCTGAAAGGACCACCATATCTTCCTCATAAAACCTCACCTGCTAGGTGGCCAGTAAATTCAAGGGCAATTTTGCAGAGAAGACACTCCAAAAGCTATCTAGCCTCTAGGGAAAACACACCAGTAGCTCTAGAGGTGGTCTGTGTCTGGTGAAGAGAAAATATTCTACACACATTAGTACTACATATATATCTGTACTACATAAACACATCAACAAAATATTTCACATCAGTGCTACTAGAATGTGATGTATGCATTCTGTGCACATACAGAGTTGAAATGCAAAGGTGGCCATAAACTGACAAAGTAGAATTTATTTATTTATTTAAAGCAGTACTGAGTGCAAAATACCACTAAGAAACTATTTTTAGTCACAGTCTCACACACATTATTAAATAAATAACACACTTTTAAAATTTGATTAATCCATCACATTCAAAAAGGTGCAGTCCACAGCTCTTTCTGGTGTAAACAGCAGCTACAAGAGCTGAGTATGTTGGAAGAGGTTGGGACAACTTATACAGATCCTTAGCTATACTGACATTTAACCTGTTTGGACAAGACTTCTTTATCAGCAGACAGACAGAGGACAAGAGCTGATTAGTCTGCAGCTTCTGCCTACAAAGCACTGCTTGTGCTGGAAAACACTTTAGGCACAAAAAAGAAAAATGTAAATTCAAATTACACTTCCAAGGCCGAGATCATCATCTGGTTATGCCATTTTTTGACACTTTCAACTCCAGGAGGGCCTAAAGTATTTGTTGTTTGAATGCCTAAATAACTCCTGAAGGACAAACACAGAATTAAAAACTATATGCCACAACTGTATGAAACAACCTTTCAAAACATTCCCTGGACCACAGATGTCAGAAATGGATGCAGACAATATTACTATGCCATACAGACAACATTATTGTCTTTATGAAGCTGCAGATGCTCTATCACAGAGGAAAATGACAGTGAATTGTTGCCTTTTGTATCACTGCTTAACAAATGCAAAATTCAATTTCATATCATTAAGCAGATTGCCCTCAGAGTAGCGTAGGCAATCCCTATGTGAGGCATTTCCAATAAGGCAAACAATTTTATTTCTTGAGCACTGATAAAAACTGCCAGTGCAGTAAACAAGACAAACAGCATCCCTGTGCTTAGAAGAAGGCAGATCACCTAGTGTTTCAGAACAGACTCAGGTTTCTTCATAGGAAGCAATAGGCTCCTCACCCACTGCAGTCTCCTAATGTGAGGCTTGAGAGCTGCCCACAGCAGTGCTAAACCAAAAATACCTCAGGAATAACACAGGTGTGTTGAAACTGTACTTTCATGTTACTATTTTTATATGTGTGCCTTGGGACAACAACACTGAGGCACACAAAGCACAAGTATATTCTCTGGATTAAAGTGTCCTGACAGAAACTGCTTTGTGACCCTTGCAGGAAGGATGAAATCCTTCTGTACCTACTGTGGTGCTGGTCCTACAAAACTAGAAATTACTTCTCCCTAAAGTTTTTCTACTGCATCTCAGAGAAAATTTTCATCTGTATTCCTTACCACATCTTTGTTGGTTAATGCTTTGGGGTCATCAATGTTGTTTCTCAGCAGGTTACAGGCAGAAAGCATCTTTTCGCTTAGCTCGTACCTGAAGGAGACAACAAAATACATGGCATGTTTCAATTTTTATCTTAGCATTTCAGTACAGAAACATTTGTTTTTCTGAGAGTTTTCTGGGAATTAAAGTTTCCAGGCAAGCCATCTGCTCCTACCATGCAGAAGCCACTCCAGCAGCTCTTCTCACAGGCACCTCCCTTCACACTGAATGGAGAGGAGTGTGGGAAGAGCAACAGGAATGGAGAGTGGGAAACACATCACTTTTGTGCTCTAAGACTTGGCAACCCTTCTAGTGGAAATTCTCACCTACTGCTGTATGACTGCAGAGCACACATTATATGCTATGAGGTTTGATTACTTGGCTGACAAGGAGAAATGCCAATAGTTGTGATGGAAACAGAATTAAGCAATGGGAAACAGCTCAAGAGGTGCCTCCCTGCCAGCTCCCATTTACTGGAACTGGCCTTTCTCATCCCACCCACTCTGGAAATTTACTCTCTTTCTCTAGCCCTCTTTAATTTTTACACTTCTACTCCCTTGTCATAACAAATCTCAAAATTCACGGTAGGCCAAAAATAAGGTCAATGCCCATGCCACATGTCATACCAGGCTGTGGCCAACCATCTTTGCCTACAGCCTGCACAGAGGATAATGGCAATATTTCCAGAAAATTCTCCCAAAAAGCAGAGAAACTAACACATTTGTGTGTAAGATGGGCATTTTAGCCTTCATGGATTACAAGCCAGCTGCTAGTGCTAACAGAGCAATGAAATTCTCCACCATTGCATGGACCATGGCCACGCATGGCCACGTGGCCCGACTGTTCCCCTCAGAGGGCATCGCCAGGGCAGCCAGCTTGCCAAGAACATGCTCCTTAAGTACACATGGCTATCTAAGCTGTTCTGCTGCCCTTCTTCCCAATCGCCCCTTGCTTCTGCAAATATAAATCAGAGAGCTCTTTTGAGAGACTGCCCATCTTTTTATGCCACCTGTGTAACAACAGGCTATTCTACAGTACTGCGTAAAGGTAAGCTCAGTGCTCTTCAAAACACACAGCTCCAGGGCCTCCAAGCTCTTAATTATTAATTTCTGCATCTCTTTTATTTAACAGCTGACAATTACAGATAACTTGATGCTAAGCTACATCTCCATTGAAACATGATATTAATTTTGTTTTAGCTTTTACTTTTATTATTCTACCTTCATAATTTTCCAAAGTAGCACACTGGCAAAACCATTATCTGTAAGATATCCTTTCACTGTCTCCGTTTATACTTCCTTTTGCCATCTGCTAACAAAGAACCAGTAAAAACTCACCACACTACTGTTTCCACATGCCAAAAAAGCACAGCCTTGTCTGTCAGAGCCTACCTTACACAGCAATTTGTAAAGTACCCTAAGACATGACATGCTGAACAAGTGTGTGATGGCAGCCTTGAAAGTGTATTACAGCATACGATCTCATACCATATGAAGCACATGATCTCAGGGTAAACAGTGCTGTACCTCATCATCTTACTGTGCACTACCAGCCATGGCTGAGATGCTGTGGAAGGTGCAAATGCAAGATGCACTCCTAGCAGGCTGCTGACCGGGTGTGCATAGCTCAAAGGATTAACTCATTTGCTTAATGACTGTTTTTCAGACCAGGATGTTAATGAGGCATTGCTTGCTCCCAAGCAAGCGCCCGTTGTGACCTGAGAGAGCCTCTGCTTGGGGATCCACCTGGGTCTTGCTCTTAATGAATCATTTAAAGTCAATGGGGTCAGCTGCTGGAAAGGATACCCTCTGACACTTTCTTCCTGCTCACAGACAGCCATTTTGCTATGAAACTGCCTCTGGCTACCCACTTGAGGAGGAGGGAAGTGGGCAGCAGACGGCCAGTGCTGGGGCTGATGCTTTCTCCACAAGCACGGCGCACAGAGCTTGCCCCATGACACGAGGCAGAGGTGACTTCCTCAGAGGCACACTCTAGAGAAGATGGGCAGCCTACCTCTCTCTGATTTCCACCTCCTCGGTCTCACACTCTGGGAGGGGACTATCCTTCTCTGTCCCCACAGCACAGACCTCGGCAGCACGGGGCGTGGGCTGCTTCTCTTCTGAGTGCTGGTCGCAGGGGTACCCGTGGGCCTCACACTCCTCCTCGGAATCTGAGGAGGAGCTCTCCTCGGAGCTGGAGTCATCGCTGGACGTGGTCTCATACCTGTGGGGAGAACGGGCAGGGGCAGAGGTGCTTGCTCAGTGCCATTCAGCAACCTGCCAGTCAGTACCTGCTTGCACTGGCACAAGTGGAAAAATGTCCCGCACAAGCTTTGTCCTCCTGTTTTTTACTCAGAGACCTCTTCTACTCACTGAACTCCATGTTACTGGCAAATGGCACCGTCATTATTATGTACACAGTGTGTAATGAAAGAAGAACACTCTCTCTAAAATGTAAGTCTTAACATTTTGTCAGATGTTGCCTTAACCCCAAAGTGAGACTACTTTGTTCAGAGTAAATTGTATTGTTGCCTTACTACAGGAAGCTAACAAACCTATGATAACATTTCCTCACTATGTGTAACCTAATTTCCTACATACTAGCTATAAGTATAGGAAGTGAGATATTTAGGCTATACACTGCACAAAGCATTTGTACTACAGAAAAGCTGATCTGAGGAAAGGGCTAGAAAAGCTATATAAAACAATGTGATGAAACAATTTTACAGCTCTTTGCAACATTCTGCAAGGGCAAGTAATATTTTTAAAAAGGACAATTTTCCATACTGTCTTCTGTATTTGTGTAGGAAGGTCTCTGTATTTATTTAACACAAAGCCAGAAAAATTAATTTTATGGCAAAGGCATCTCCTGCTGTATTAATAGTATAATGCTGTGCTTGTCAGCTGCCAAAGATATATACAAGTTTTTCTAACGAAAGCATAGCCTGAGAAACATCCCCATGGCTGTCTGAGGTTGCTTCATTTTCCTGTGGTAAATCTGGCAGCAATCTAATGTACAGATATTTGAGACTGATGCCATATATGAATTGCAAGCACAAGAGGATTAAGAGGACCTCAGCTGTTCAATTCTTCGTTCCGATCCTCACTCTCAGCAGTTGCACCTCAGCCTGAAGGACAGGCCAAACCTACACATGTGCTCCTGGGTTTTTTCTCTTCTTCCCACTGTGGAAAGTGCTACAGTGACAGATGTTTTGGAGACAGGTATCTTACCCGCCATTAATGCCAACAAACTGCAGGTTCTTCTTGGTGTTGCTCAAATCCTTCTTCCCATCCCTTTTCTTCATTATAGATTTGAGTGTGTTCTCATTATTAGTACATACTGTTAGAAAGGGAGACAAAGAACACATGTCTGTATAAATCCGTAGCCAGCTTTGAACGCAGCAGCATTATAGCTGATTTTTCAAAACAACTCTCTATTTTTGAACAGCTCTCTCCTTAATTTACCATCTGAAGCTGGGTTTTCTAATATTTACGTACATACAGTCATGATTCGACATGCAAATTGGAAATGGAGAAAAACAGCTTCAAAATCAGCTCTGGAAACTTGTTAAGCCTAACTTTTCCAGCTTACAATATGCTGCTAATCTTCATGGTGCTTTAGAAAACTAAGAAAAGACATGGGCTTTTTGGGGTTTTTTTGCTATTTGTGAAAAATTTTTAACACTGAAATCAGTTATTCTATTAACAAAATCTTAATTCTTAGTGTCAGAGAGCAGCAGCTCTTTGCCAAAATGAACACATTAATACAGACAGCATGTTTAACAATACATACAGCATATTTAACATACAATTCAACAGGGTAGGTAGGTTCAAGGATGGTCTTTTAGATTTAGTATGCATTGAAACAGCTTTTAAACCAACCTCTATGCAAAGGACAGGTAAAACATGCATAAAAATTTAAGTATTTTAAAAAGTAATTATTAACCCTTTATCTTTCAGTAGATTTTTCGTATGAAGACACTAAATGGCATTTCACTGATGCACTACAATCTGCCATTTAAAATGTAACCACTACCTGCAGACACACAGTCTCACACTGTGACTTTCCCCTCAGCTGCATCTTTTCCTGCTTTTTGCATTTTTGAGAATACTGAAAACCTTCTCTAACTGTATTTCATATTCAGACTCCGCCAGCATGATGAAAGGTGAATGTGAGCCAGTTATTACCATAGAGACCTGAGGCAAGCTGATCATCAGTCAGGTTAATTGGAGCGAGAGCTTTATCCTGAGGAGAAGAAGACTTCCTTCCCTGAGCAGCTTCCACCAGGGAAGTCTTCCTCTCCTCCTGAGTGGGGACAGTGTCCTGCTCCAATTTCAGCATTCGCAAATTTGAAGTCATATGTGTGTTTGCAAGTTGGCCATGAGGGATGTACTCCAAAGTAGCACCTGCCAAAGAAGACAGTAGGCATCACAGAGGAGTCAAACGAAAATATTTCCATCAATACTGTGATCCACCAAAAAAAAAAAATCACCTAACTGAGGAAAAAAGGGCAATGCTTGTCCTTTAAAATCCTCTTTTCTGAGGACATAATCGTAAAAAGACTGTGATCGTTTTCAGAAAACACAAAGAAATGGCCGGAAGCTTTTCTTTTGATAAAGTCATACAATACAAGGACAAGCTATAAAGATACTGGCTTTCATATGCATGAAAGAAAGGGTCCTTCTTTTTCTTTCTCTTTCAGTATGAGTAGTGCCCTCAGCTCCTGCCACCCTGGCTCAGGGTGGGCTCACTGAGCTGCTCCTTGATGACATGCCTGAAGAGCACAGCATGTTCGCAGGCTCTAAAGGTTCTTTCTGCAAGAACAGTAACCTTGTACTTGTTTTTTAGAAATGCCATTTTCCATGAAAGCAGAATTTTTTCAGGAAATTTTCCTTTTTTCCCAGTACTCTAATTCTGAAAGCTATGTGCTTTGCTCAGCTATTGAGACATCTGCAATGAACTCCCACACACTACATTTTTCTTTTTTTTTTGGTCCAGATTGAACTGAGCTAGCAGTTGTATTTAAACCAAATTCCAAACGTTTGGGTTATATTTTTTTCCCTCGCTGATTTGCTGGCGTTCACTCACTTTTTCCCTTTGTGTATTTAAAAGGCAGTGCTAATTACAAACAGACTTTTACAGATTCCCCTGGAGTTACTCCAGCTGTGCTATTACAACTTCTCTACAAATCTGCACAGATGCTTTTGTTTGTGGAATACGCTCAGTGTTTTTTTTACACACGTATGTCTCCCTAATTGATTTTGTTAGCATCCAAGGAAAGAAAGGCTGAAGTTTAACTTGCTTTAAACACTATAACTTTTTTCGTTCACTCTTTTCTTGCTTCAATGGTGCGTGCCTCGATATTATTTTTGCCTTTGTATTTATCAAGAATTAAGGCACAGCCTTCTGATTCAAATATGAGTGGCACTGGATAGGATGCTAACACACTGTAGTAAGGTAAATTCCAAATGTTAATTTTTAGATGCACAGCTATATCTCTGTCTAGCAAGCTGTTCTTGTTAGACTGCCTTTCCCCCTTGTTACTTCATCTCAGTAACTTTTTCCTATAACAGGACATAACAAAGCTGATTTTTCCAAACACTGCCACCTCCCAGCAGCTCCCTCCTCTTTGCTCCCATTCCCACCCAAGTCCCTGAGTTTCCAACCATGTCTCACCCCGCATGCATTTCCCAAAACACCTTCTCCAGCAGTGAGGCCCATTGCCCAGTTCCACCATGGCTCATAGCTTCTCCAACATACAGGGGAAGCTATCTGCAGGGAAGGGCACACACCAGGGTATCGACAGTCATGTCACCACAAGCGCAGCAAAAAAGCTTTTTCTTAGGAGCGAAATATGAGTGTGTTTGTATGTCTGTGTGTGTAAGAAGACAGCAGCCTCCCAGGGACCCCTGTGTAGGAGCAACCCTTCTGGAGACATGTCTGAGCACTTGGACACCCATGAAAAGCAAAAGGGAAGTCCTGCGCTTGCTCCCTCACCACTCCTCACTTTGCAGCACTGACTGACTTTGGTCAGGTCTCTTCCCAACAGCAAGCACCATCCCTTATTCAACAGCTGAGAAGAAGAGGGCTGCCAAGGTGATGGAATACCAAGCCAAAACCAACGTCCTTAAACTCCCTTAGCTGAAAAACAAGGGAATTCCTTGCTTGCTTGGAGCTGTGACAGGTACAATTAAAGAGTATCAAGCAGAGTAGCTACTTCCAGCTGCAGCTGGTGGTGGCTGCCTGGGCTGGTTTCACCAGGTCATCCCTTCTACTCCAGACTGCCCTCTGAGGACATGGGAAGGAGCGGAGGAAACCTGCTCTGAAGCATCCAGGGATATGCAAAGATTCCAAAGATGCCCAGGTTTGCTTTCAGCAGAACTGTCTGCATCCTCTGCCAGACATCACAGTTCTCCTACAAAAGCAGCTGTAAGAACCATGGTATGTCTGAAGGCACAGGTGGACTTGTACATGCCAGAGCTGAGGGCAGGACTCTGGCAGGGCAAAGCAGGGCTCCAGCCTGAGGTGAACCAACAGCAGCACCTTGTGGACCCTTGTCATGCCTCCAA
The DNA here is from genome assembly GCA_013400775.1 of Chaetops frenatus. Taxonomy (NCBI): domain Eukaryota; kingdom Metazoa; phylum Chordata; class Aves; order Passeriformes; family Picathartidae; genus Chaetops; species Chaetops frenatus. The sequence goes on from VZTR01009149.1 coordinate 324,384, forward strand.
AGACTGAGCCTAGTGTCTGCCTCCCGCCCTGGGACAGGCAGGGGAGGGAGCTGCAGGCCAGGACAGGCAGAAAGGAGGACAGTAATAGACTTCTGTCCCCTGACTCACAGCCTCTCCTGAGCCTGCTGCCAATGCAACATGATTTCAGCAGGTTCCCTCTTCTGGTACATGCATCATTGGCTGAGAAGCACCACACTGAGTTCAGGATCTAGGGCATGATGTCCATGCCTTCCAATGAAGAAGTAAAGGGCTCTGCTCAGCTGGCCCCTGAGAGTATGGCATCAAGACTTGAGGGCAAGGAGACAATAAATGTGCATTAGGCCAACCGGTCAGTGCACTTATTCTCCCTGCAGAGCTCTTCTTAGCTGTCTACATTTATTGCATGCACAGTACCCAACAATGAGGGAAAGAGAGCTCTGGGTCCAGCTCAGTATCAATACTGCAAGCCATTAATTATCATTTAATATCATCTCCCAGGCCTTCTCCTTTTCAAGACAGCAAACATGAAGCCACTTGGAGAGCACCAAGTCAAATCACTGAGAAGAACAGACAAAGGAAGGAACTGTGCCACCCAACATTATGGTCCATGATTTAATAGATTAATCTACTGCTCTGCAAACCAAAGAGCCAAATAAGCAGAGTTCCTTCTTGCTCTAACAGAACTGCAGGGCCACTCTTGGGGGTGGAGGTAGCACACACCTCTCCAGTGTGGAAATAAAACCCTGGCTACACAGATCTTAAAATAGACTCCTCCCCTCACTTCACAGAGATCTCAAGCATGCTTGAGCAGAATCCTTCTCCAGGCCAGGGTGCACAGCACTGACAGCAAATCTGCCAGCAGGTCAATACTGAGTCAGGCACTGCCTCCAGACCAGAGACCCTCGTGCAGAGTTGCCCAAATGATATTCCTTAACTTACTGTTCCAGACAAATACTGCAAACTTGACATGAGATTCTAAGTACTGATACAGAATAGCAAACTACAGCAGGGAGCTGTCAAGAACTTCTAATGTATTTTGCAACATAGTAGAGGATTTTGGAAAAGTTCAGGAGTTTGACACAACAAACAAACAAAAAAAAAGTTTCAGCACTAGTTTGACACAACAAACCAAAAAAACTTGCTAACTTCACCTGTACATGAACACTTACACAGAAAGCTGCTCTTACCAGTTTCAGAGGGAAACAAGTGATTGAAGCGTTTTCAGTGGTTTAGCTGTAGTGGTTTGAAGGAATGAAAGCTCCTATTTTTAATTTTTTAGAAGGAATCTCCTCTCATAAGTCACTTGTGCTTCTTTTGAAAATCTCACCAATTTAAACCAAGGTGACAGCAAAACTGCTACAGAGAAGCAACAGATTACCCATTCTGGCACCTATAATATCTGCCTACTGTTATCAGGATGCAATTTTCCTTCCTAAGTGGAGACCTTCCCTCACATTTATGGCAGCACAAGTAGTCATGGTGTTAGCTGGTTCAGGGAACTCAACAGATTGTTCTGGATTTGTGATGAACTCATGATAATGGAAGTCTGGCCTTCACCTGCTTTTGAAAATTTCCATTTAGTTTGATGTAAGGAAACCTAAGCATTATCATAAAAACAATTTAGCCTGCCAATACTTTTATCCCACTGGAAATCAAGAGAAGTGCAAACAAGGCCACGGGATTAAACAGCATCAGAATGAGAATCTAGCTCTCTGGCTGAAAAATCACAACCTTCTGGCTTAAAAAAGCACATGAGCTTACTATGTGGTAGCTGCACAAAGATTTTATTTTTAACCTTTTGGTCAGTGCAAGCATTTATTTGCACAGTATGTTTATAATGGTTAGTGATACAAACGATACTTTCCCCACTAAAGACAGTGCAGAAATACTGTCAGGACCATATATAGCAAGGAAATACTTCTCTTTCACACTGTATGATTTCTTCATAGTAGCAAAAAGCTCATTACAAAATTATCTTAACTGAAGTACTTGAAGTCTCCCCCAGTGTTTTTAAATCTTCATGCCTAAAAAGATTTTTTTTAAATATAAATTATTTTAATGCACTTTCAATTTGGTCTACTTATCAGAACTGTTGAAGAAAGAAACTCATTCTACTAAGGTACATAAAAAAGCAGTGATGAACTAACATGTTATGTTTAAACATTTACAAAGATAGTAACCCATCTAACTGATGAACACAGTACCTTCACAAGACTAGAGCATAGTTTCATTATAAAAGGTACTTTTGAGCCATTCCAGGTTGAAAGTCAGTGAATTTAAAATCTCAAAACAAAAAATTGCCACAAAAATCTCAAACAAAAAAAATTGCTTTTTATACAGTAAACTGACAGAAGGCAGATTCTGTTGGGATCCAGGCATAGGCAGATGTGGAACTACCATTCAGCTCCAGAGAAAACACTCCTAATAGGATGAAGGCTCTAGTAAGAGCCTAGCAAGAACAATCTCATTTTCACTCTCATTTTAACTGTTTTCTCTGTGCTGAGAAGCTGCTTTCCATCCCCAAATTAGATTGTGAATCCAGTTTGTTGAAACTGGAAGTTAAAACCAATTCCTTTCATTAAACATGACTGAACACAAAAGATCACGCATCTTTGAAGCAGCTAATCATCTTATTTATGAAATGCTCTCTTTTCTAAGACAACTGTGCATGAAGCTTGGTGAAAGCCATCCTTCATCTCCCTGAGAAGTGGTGGATCAAAGCATCTCATGATGCTGGGCACAGTAGGAAGGTCAGCTCGGAGTACTTCTTTCTTTCTTATTCATGTGGATTTGATTTTATCAGCTATTGTTGCTGAAATATGACAACACCTCCTTGGAAAAATGGGAATCTCCTGCTATTAAATATTCATAGCTGTGCCTGTTACCATGGGAACGCCAAACAGAGCTCAGTGCCTGAACATTACATCCCTGTGCCATACCACAGGGAGAGAACTGGGGCCCTATCTTAACAGACAGCCTTGTCAGGCTGCAGATTGCCACTCTCTAAGCAGCAATAAATTTGAAGGGAAAAATAATCTATAATGTGGCAAATTATGCTTTTTGCTAACTGAAGCAGAAGCCAGTATATAGAGTAGCTTTTAGATTCAAACCCTACATGTAGTGCAACCATAGAAGCAAACCAGCAAATATTGTAATGCTAATAATGACAACAGCAATAAGCTTGTGTTGACGTATGACCAGGGAAGTTACATCAAACCTCTTGGAAGAGGTTTATGGAATTTAATTAACATAATGGCTTTATAGCACAGTTACAGACCAGGTCTCTGCTTTTCTTCTGATATAACCATATGGATATTTGAAACAGAAACCCTGCTAAACCTAGTTCCTAATATACGGGTTGGTACTGTTTTTGAATGGCATTCCCATTTGAGCTTTCCATGTTGTCACAACCAGCAGAAACCACCTGCCACACAAAACATGCAGAGCAGGCACTGCATTCTCTGAGACACCAGCCAGACACATGTAAATAAACAGTACTCATGTAGCACATAGGTAGGACCATCTGCATGCCTGTTTTGCATCATGCACCACCTTCCAGGGAACATGGAAAAGGCTTCACAAATGTCAGTCACCTTCTTCTCAGCAGACTGCTGGATGGATCTTGTTTGTTATACGAGCAAGAACATCTGTACAGAAACTTAACCTGGTGATTAAGGCATACATCTGTGGCAGCTGGAGCTGAGTACTTCCTTCACTTGCCCAGACACAGGCACAACCACTGTGATTTGTAGTGGCCCACAGCTTTACAGGGTCACCACCACACCTGTGCCACATCAGCACAGGCTTCTGAGCCTCAAGCAATCCCTGAGTCTTCAACTGCAATAGCATGGTCCATGCTGCCAGGAGAGAAGTTACTAACCTGTCAAACTACACAGTCTTCAAGAGAAAGGTTTGTCAAACAGAAGAGCTGCAAAGGATAACAGCTTTCTCCAATTTCCTGCATTACAACTGACAACACAGAAAAAGACAACCATGTTCACACTACCTCATTAGTCCTACATACCAATTTTGGAAAACCAGAGGCTTCTTACATCAACATCTGGTCTTTTGTTGTCCCTCAGCCTGCTTCCCCAGCTCTGGTTAAAACTTAAATTTGAAAATCTTGGAAGATTTCCTTACCCTAGAGACCTTCTGACACCACATGCTTCCCACCTTCACTCCCTGAAGTTTTAGCTCAAGAAGCTGCCTCCTCCCTCATGATGACTAAAGTAGTGAAATGCTTCCACTGGGACACTCAGTCATCATTGTTCTGAGAAGCAACTATAAAACTGGTATCTGAAGATCACTGAGGCAAAATAGCAATGCATTTTTAGGTCAAATATGCTCAGGTAATTTTTCAGGGCAATGGCAGGTCAATTGTTTTTAAACACCATTCTTGAAAACTCCTTGCCTGTGAAAGACAACCACCAAGACTTGTGAAAAGACTTGTGAAAAGTCCATGTAATTAGAACCCATACAAGTGACATTAGGCTTCTGGCTGGTATCTTGCGAAACACATCATATGAGCATTCAAATATAACATCCTGAAAATTCTTTAAAAATCTAATGCAACAAACAGAGGAGATGAATTTACTTGCCTCCCTTTAGGCTCCCTATATGCTGTCTGGTCTAAGAATACAGATCAGTTAGCACCTAGGTTTGTGACCACATCCATATGGATAAGGTGGACACAGAGACTGCCAAGGCCAGCTAACATGACTCTCTGCAGAGTGGAAATGCACTTGTCTGGCCAGCGGGTTTGAATTCCCTAACGCCACAAGGGTTTCTGAAAGACAGCATGTATGTAAATGTAAAATAGGAATTGCCAAGCACAGAAGGAAAGGTGATGATTTTGCAACAAGCGAATTACCAATTGCTACCAGACTAGGTTCAGAAATCATCTCAGAGGTGTCTAAAGATGAAAACTGCCAGCCTGTGTCCTGCTCAGTGGGTTCCAGCTTTCCTGCCTGTGTCTCCATCACCTGCCAAGTGTCAGGGAGGGTCAGATGGCAGAGGCCCCTGCAGCACACCCTGTCTCCCCAGAAGCAACAGGGAGAAAAATCTGTAAAGCTGAGACCTTGACTGATGTGCTACCTAAGAAGCAGCACACACCACTGATCCACTAGTGGAGCAAACTGGTACCTAAATCACATGCCTCAAAGCTTGCTCAGGTATTTTTGCCCTAAAAGAAACTGGCCTCTAAGAGATACTTCCTGAGGATGCTCTTTGAATAAAGCATTACAGATTACGCTATTGATGCTAATTGGAAACTGACACTTCTGCCTCTCTTTTCAGCATGTTTTTCTAACAAGATGAGGCTTGTGAGGTCACACTTCTCTCAATAGCTTCAATGTGATTGTTTAGTGCTCTGAAGGTATTTTGTGTTTATAGAAGCTTTACAGAAATCAATCTGAGATGCCAGGCCTGGAGAAAAGGGCACTGCCTGAGTTCACACACACAACACCTGAAAAGCTACATCCAAGAGATCTAAATGTGAGAAAAGACTTACTAAGAGCTCACAAGCTATCATGAAATACTGATGCATGGAAAAATAAAGGCTTTATTAATTCCAGTGATTACAGAATTATTCAAGTTGGTGCTTCATTCAGCAAAAAATCCTTCTACAGAAATATGTAACACATGATCTGTAAAACCACAGGCATGGGCATAAACCAGCAGACAAATGTATTAAAGGCAATATTTTCAAAATTAATAGAAAGAGGTGGGGTAACATTACAGGCTTAAGACATCTCTTCCACTTCAATTCTCCATGGGTCTAAACTGTTATAGCCCATAGCTTGATTTATGTATGCAGTCCAGGCATCCCTCACCAGGGACTAAAAATAAAGAAATTTTACACTCATCATCCACAGCTAAAGATAATGGCATTACAAGTTAAAATAAAATTATTCCAGAATAATTTTATCAGGAATGTGAAATCTGAATCCAAATAAGAACAATTTTAGTAAATGTGTCTAAATATTTTCAAGCCTCTTGACTACACATTGATACTGCGCAGTAAAAGCTGGGAAAGGAATTAAGGATCTACAGCTAGTGATAACTCTGGTTCACTGTTTGTAATTTACAGACACTTTTGATGTCTGCTAGATACCCTTATTAGTATTATTCTATCAGTACTTGTAAGAAAGACTGGAATATAAAGTGCATACCAGAAAGATAATAATATTGCTTATACAGTATCATATTGCATGTATGCAGACACAATATCACATTTTCCTTACTGCTACATAAATGTTGCTTATTCCCTCACTACGGGAACCTAAACCTTTTACCTCAGGTCATTAATGGTTCTATTTAACACATCAACACTGAAAACATTCAGGTTTACCAAGCTGCATTTTAACAAAAAAATAGGTAAATTTTAAGACAGTAAGCAAGCTGCAAGAGCTTTATATAGCTATTTGGATAGGCCGATAACATTATACTGACATTAAATACTACCTACTTGGGTTTTTTTCCCAATTTAGCATCTACAATATAGATGCATTTGCACCATCTCCTTAACCTCTTGTTTCAGTCGCTGTATGGCAGGAGCAAGAAGAAAGTATGTAACAGTCACCATCAGGCATTACATACTGGTTTCCAGGAGGCCACCATTCATAAACTCAGTAGTAATGTGGTTGGATTCACCAGTAAGATATTCCAAAAAAAAAAGGCTAAGTTTTAAACTAGACTATTGGACACATAAAAAAATAGTTTAAAAAGTAATCAACTCTACCCCAGGGAATAAAGGCATCCCTCAAACTAATTGTCTATAATTTTAAATTAATAAATAAGAGGCAAGGAGTGTTTAAATCACAATTCTTGCCTTTCCTGAGTGTCACCAAAACCCCCAGCAGTAATTATGTTTTTCAAACACGAGGTTGTAATTAGGGATTACAACAAACAGTTACTGGAACAGAGAAAGCCCAAGATGTGGTTTCTGTGAAGCGCTCTGGAGTTGCCTATTATAAAGCAATCAGCCCTGCTGGAATGGGGAAAGTACCCCACAGCTCTCTGTCTGAGCAGCACAAGGAACAAAGGCAATGTGCCTTTGGTAAGAAACACTACAAAATCCAGGCAAATGCCTCTGGAAAAAAGTCACTTTGATACCGACACTGTTTCATCTCTGTCAAATCTGACACTGTTGTTTTTAATAACATGCATGCCAAGTTTAAAATTCCAAACCCATGAGCATTAACTTGAAATTCTCCTGAAGTTATGACATAAAGTCAACACATTGCCCAGTGGTTAAACCCTTCAAAATCTTAGACACCTCTCTTGCATGGTCAGAGCCATGCCATCATCATCAGGACCTTCAGAGCCTGCTGGACTGGGAGAGATAAAACTGCCCCTGGTTTTTCAGCTACCAGTGATGGACTGGACAGAATACCCAATGGGCATGTTCTACAACAGTGCTATGCTCTGTGCTTCCTTGGGGAGGGCTACACAGTGCCTTCCAGACTAAGTGAGAGCCTAGCAGGCAGCTGGTCTGCAGCCCTGGGACAGAGCCGACCAAGGCACAGATGTGTGCCCCGATGCCGAGCTTACCTGATGGGGTGTTTCTCTCCATGCACTGCTTCTGAAGGTCCAGGCTCCGCAGCTCCTCTGTACTGGCGTATTTCATGACAGAGTTGATGGAGGTGAGAGTGCTGATGAGTTGTGAATTGAGAGATCCAATCTGGGAGTGGGGCTCCCCAAAGGCTTCTGCTAATTCACTGTAATTTTCAGCAAGCAGCGTCTGTTGTTCCTGCAGCAGTTTCTGCACACGTTCAATGTAGTGGTCCAAGCCTGTCCTCAGCTCAGATGGAGGCAGAGGGCTGTCCAGCTGACCACTGACTGGCTCGCACACAGACTCCCCCCCAACACCTATGCTCCTGGTGCCAGCCGGGACAACCGGCAATGGAGGGGGTCCACAGGCAATGCTCCTCATTTTCAGACCAACAAGGTAGTTCTCATAAACACTTATCTGTCCAACGCCACAGTCTTTGGTTTTTATTGTGGAAGGCTTTTCAAAGCCGGGTTGGCTAGAGAGCACGGTGCCCACTCCGACCGAACGTGTCTTAGCAGACGCGTGTATGTCCTTCACCCGGCCATCCCCCACTGCCACGCTCCGCAGCTCCACGCTGTCCGTGCTGGTCTGCTTATCACAGCTGCTCAGGGAGGTGTTAGTCCCGCAGTCTGCCAGGCAGGCCACCTGCGTGCTGGTGCACTGGCTCACCATCTCCAAAGCAGTGCTGGTTTGCTGGTTGGCTGTAGAAGGCACGGCCATCACCATCGCCTCTGCCCTGGGCACAGCCTCTGTGGCTGTTTCACGGGACACGTGTTCCTTGGGCACACAAACCACCACGTTCACCGAGCAGTCCCCGCAGCCCACAGACCTCACTGCTCCAACCGCCTGCGCCATCTGGCAAGGGCCCGGCACCTCTGACGGCTCCTCTGTGTTGATGCCCGTCTCACAGACGCTCATCTCTGTGCCCACTGACTTATCATGCAGTTCCATGGACCTCCCCGTACCCTGATCTTGCACCTCTACCCTCTCCCTCACCAGCCAGCGGCTCATCAGGAGCTCAGGGCCCGCAGCTGTGCTCCGCATGGCAGGCCTGCAGGAGGTGCCAATGCTGCTTGTCTGCAGATGGTTTCCCGCTGACGAATCAGTAACGTCCACGTGGTCTCCCACCATTTGGTCTCTCGTTTGTATGACAGCCTCTACCATCCTACTGACAACATGGGGCTGAGCCATCATGGCTTTATCCACCTTTTTTCTAGACCCAGCCGCCTGCAACTCCTGTTTTAATTTGGTCATTTCCCTGTCATGGGTGGTTTCCTTTAACTGAACCTCTAGTCTGTAAATCTTCTCCTTAAGGGCTTCGATGGTCTGCTGCTGAAGCTCTATCTCTTTCTCAACCTCTGTAGACAATCCAAGCATGGCCTCTGTCACCCCAACTCCACACTCTTTCATTTCTTTCTCTGTTCCCACAGATACTTCTTTGTGTTGCCTTGCAGATCTGTTGTATATAACGACATCGTTCATGTTCTCATCAGCACCCACAGCAACAGATCGGGCTTCTTTTGTCAGGCTTTCTCTGTGCACCTGAAGGTTTGCCGGACTTTCATAGTTGCCATCCTGGATTTTTTTCTCCAGGGCTTGCATCTCAGCAGTCAGCTGCCTGAACTCCTCTATCCTCTGCTCCACGCTCTCCATCTCTTCCTCACAATCTATATACAGTTCTCCGCCTCTTCTCACCTGGGACATGTGTTCCCACTGCTCTGCATTTCCTGCACTATAGGACCGCTTTCTGAAACCGTATGTGTCATTTTGAGTGGCCTTCCTGTGGTTTTTGAGTTCAGCCATCATGTGCCTCTTCTCCTCCTGCAACACTGAAATTTTGACCTGCAGCACAGGAATAGTCTTGACTTGCTCCTCGAGCTCCTTGAGACGCTTGAGAGCAACTGCCATTTGCTCCCTGATGTGCTGCAGATGCACTGGGCTCACGTTGGTGACTGGCGTGGATATTCCCGAGCTCATGGGGCTGTGACGAATGGAACTGCCCAATGAGGAGCTGAAACAGGCACCATAGTCACTGTTCCCCTGATACCCATTCTGCAGGTGCTGAGACATGTGACCGTACCCACTGGATCCCACAAAAGAGGGGAGGGAGCTTGTGGAGCCCATGCCTCCAAAGCTGGAAAGCCGAGGCCGGCGGACATCTCCAGGTGTGACCTGCATCATCCTCTCCTGCTCCAGTCGCCGCCGTGTTTCCATGAGGGTTTTTGTTACAAGGAGGTTGTGCCGCGGAGGCTGGGGGGAGGGAGGAGGAAGCTGTTTATTCTCTGGGACAGTTAAGTAGGTAGGAGATACTTCAAAGGAAACTGAGGGTTTTGCAGGGACAGACAAGGTTACTTGACTCCGCGTTGCCAAAGACTGCTTGTTCTCATCACTGTTTGATGAAGAGAGAGACTCTGTGGAGGTCCAGCCACTGCACTGGGCACCAGAGTTCTTGGTACCCACTGAGGCTGGTACAGCTTTCCTCCTCTTCCGTATATTTAGTTTCTTAATGGTATTCCCCTTTTGTATATCATCCACGTACTTCAGAAAATCCAAGTCTAGCTGGTAGCCATAAGGTGTTTCCACAAAATAGGGGTCTTTCTGTTCTTTTTCATCTTCTCCATTTATAGTAGCTTCCTCTTTTTCTGGAAAAGAAGAAACAAAATCAGCATTCAGTAAAGTAGGTACTCACACACAAGCGTAGAAAGACGGGTGCTCACTGCATGCCGGAGGCAGAAACTGCAGCTGCAGCTCAGCGAACAGACTGACTTTCGGCTGACTGACCCTTAACACTAAATCCCGATTAACTTTTTAAAAGTTAATCAGAGGGTTTCAAATGCTGAGAAGTGCATATCCACATAAATGTGAACACACGCATACACACAGATAGCGCCTGTTAATGAAGGGGCACAGACAGTACCTCAAAGTTCTCCTTGCTCAAATCCTTCCAGTCTTCCCATGCCTCGCCAAGCTTTCACACATGCTATGCTATCATGTAAAGACCATAGGATTACAATGTGCCAAATGAATCATCTGGAGACCAACTTCTCTGAGGGTGCATTCAAGCAGGCGATGGGAACTCTGACCCTGCTCCTTATGCAACCGATGCCATTAGACTTTACACAGCTCTGCAGCGCTGTTTCATGGCTCTGGGAAGTGCTGCTGCAACAGCAGCAGCACCGGTCTGCTCTCACCTCAGCCCATATTACTTCCACCAGCACCTCTGCCTCTTTCATTTTAAACTCCGTGAAGCTTCCACCACCACGACAGGCAGCAAGACCCCCTTCCAGCACGGTCCTGAACCCCACTGCTCAGGGACAAGCACCTCATACGAGAGGTGCACCCACCTGCCCTCCAGATGCAGAACTCACCTGATCCCGAAGCAATCTAAATAAAACTTCAATACAGAACCCAGAAAAACTGGGTTTTCTCAGGCTGCGTACTTATATGCAGCACTGCCATACAACCTGCTCCTCCTGGCCTCATAGTCGGTAGGAGGAAAATACAACTAAAGGGGAAAAAAAACCAAACCAAACCAAACCAAACTAAAAAAAAAACCAAAAAAACCCACAAAAAAACAAAACAAAAAAAACCACCAAACAAAAAAGTCCACACCACCCCCCCAAACAAAAAAACAACGGAAAAACAATTATTCCAAGTTGTGCACCGGAGGAATAATAAAAGCCGGCTTTCCGGTTACCTGACTTAGCCACATGTCTCTGCCCCCACACTGCAAATTTTCCAGCCACGTATGGCTGTCCCAGCTTCATGTGTCAGACGCCGGAGCCCTGCCTCCCTCCGGCTTGCTCCTGGCTTCACCCCATAAGGAAGAGGCGCCCGCCCCCCCGCTCCGCCCGCCGCGCTGCCCCCGCCGCGCGGCGCCACCGTGCCTGGGCGCGGAGTCAGCGCTCCCCTTCGCTTCTAAAAGGAGAAGTTCGGGAAGGAGGAGGCAGGGGGCAGAGAGGAGAGAGAGAAAAAAAAAAAAAAAA
>VZTR01009149.1:335925-347697 GCA_013400775.1 Chaetops frenatus
CTCGACTCACTGCAACTACAGGAAGTGACTTAATGTTGTACTAAAAAGGTTTTCGGCGGGGGGGAAGCTCCTGTTTTTCCAGTCTCCTTGGCATACTTAAGAAAAGCTTTGCCTGCAAACAGCGTAACTACTTTCATGGCGATCCCTCATGTTTTTGGCTACCACAGGACATCCCGAGCTATAGATGGGAGGAGGACGCTGCGCAGAAGAACCTACCATGCCCGGTTCAGGAAAAAAATAGGACGGAGGCACACACATAGGCACGCACATGTCAGAGCCACGGCAGTGGGGCCGACCAGATCACCTTAGTACCTCGGTTCTGCAGTGTAGACAGACAGTTTGACAGACACAAACAACCTCTCTAGACCACACGTTTCTGCTGAAAGACCAGAGTGCCAGTATGGTGTGGTATTTACTTACAGATACACCCAAAATAGCCATCTAAATACCACTGGAAGCAAAAATACATGCATACAAAAACAGTTCAGACACATGAGGACACACAGCTCAGTTCTGTTCGGTAGGACTGCCTCAATGTCAGGCAGGGAAAAAGCTCCAGGACTCCCCACTGCCACAGAGAGAATGAGAGCATATCCTCTAAATTATTCCTCTTCCTCCCTGAAGCCAAGTATTCTCCTTCCCAGATTCTCATGCTGGCTCCATTCCCTGCAGACAAAGAACTCTCCTTTCCACATCCCACAGCTCCACACCCTAGGTTGGTCCTGCCTACACCCTAGGTTTGTCCCCACTCTCTCCTTGTCCCTCATTCCCTATACCCTTCTGGATTCTTTTTGACTTCTTCTCACATTTGGGATTTCTCAACCATTTTCTCCACTTACATCCATTTGCTTGCACCACCAATAATAAACCAAAAACTGGTTATACTCTCACACCTCATCTCAGGTTTGGTTCTCGTCACTTTACCCAACCCATGTAAATTCAAGCTCCATCCGTTTCACCTGTTGTCCCATTTTCCTCAGTTCCTTTCCTTTGCTTGTCTTGGACCTTGTCTTCATACCCAGCAATATCTCTGATTTTCCCATCAGTACACCAGTGAAGTCAAACAGTTTCTCTAAACCATCCTTGGGCACAATGCATAGGTGTTGGATGGGGGAGGGAAGAAAAGAATCTTCCTCTTTGGAAGGCCTATGACTTAAGAATTAAAGCATCCTTGGAAAAAATATCCATAAAACCTTTAAAAAGACATGCAAATTTCATGTTCAGCCATGGGAGTCAAACTGGGATCTCTTATGTATTATATTCTTCATGGAATTAAGACTGCTCAACAGAAACCAGTGAAAAATAAATAGCAATAAAGAAACAACTACACTGACACTGAATCTCTCACTGAAGTTTGTATCTGGCACAGCACAAGCACAAGACAGTGCTGAATGTGCCTACTGCTTCTCCTTAAAACACAGTGAGCATTCCCCCAGTGCAATCCCAGCATTGTCAGCTGACCCCTGGAGACCCTTCTTAATACATTAAGACCAACGAGGATCAGGCATGCAATCCACCACCACCAACACAACACTGATGCAGCATGCAGGAGCTGTGCCAAGCCTCTCTGTGCATTTTGTTGTCTCAGAGAAAGGGCCAAAATGGGCATGCCTGTTAAATACGAAACAAAACAAAATGGGTGGCTGTTTTGAAGCAATAAAAATGGTTTTGTTAGTTTCACAAGGGGAAAAAAAATCCAATAAAAGTGAAATTAATAAACACCTGCTAAGAGTGCAGCCCTCCTTTTCAGCCCTTAGGTCGTGGATGAAACATGGATACACTTATTTCCCAGCAGTGGTGGGTTAGTACCAAGTGCTACACCAGCAGGTACCCAGATTAACCTCAGAGGAAGCAGTGTCCCCTTCATGCCCAAAGAGCTCAAGCAAGCCAAAGATTCCTATGCCCACACACATAGAAGTATTGCAGCAAATACCACACAGTACAAACGCTCTAATTAGGCTAGTTGTCTCTCCCTTGGCCAGCTGATCATGGGCCCTGCTAGTTAGAACTATTCCCTAGTCTCTGTAGTCTATCAGGAAAATATTAATCACATGTGCAGGTGCACAAACACACACACTTTCATCTGTACAAAAGCTGCAGACACTCTTGTTTTCATAGAAAAGGAAGGTTGGGAAAGACCTTTAAGATCATCAAGTCCAAATGCAATGAGACACAAACACATGATGTTTTAAAGCCAGTACCAGTGAAGCAGAACACTCTGAAGCATAGAGACCTCATTGTGGTACTGTTATTATTAATGCATTTCTCCAGAAGTACACAAAGACTTCATTTCCCTCTCCCTGCTACAGGATAACCATGGGCAGGACACAAGTAGCATTTACAAAATGCACTCCTCAGTTATCACTTTCTGTACTGCTGGGACTGGCTGTCCAAACATTCCAGTCTTGCCAACTTCTATTAAATTATATCCTATCCAATGCACTACACAAGAACATCAGTATATTAAAATATTAAGTCAGCTCTACCTGAGTCCACATTCATCATGTTAACTTCCAAACTAGGAGAACTGGAAAAGAATAGAATATTTAATTTCTGCGCTACAAGGCTTCTCAGGAAGACAAAAACAAGGGAAATGTGGGCACACATTGAGTTTTGGTTCTGCAAGCTAAAAAACCTTTATTGTAGAGTTGCCTTGGAAGGTCCAAGAAGAGCAAAGAGAAGCAACTGAAGATGCATTCCCAACTCTGAAAGTCTGAGGTGCCTTGAAAAATAGAGATATCACATGTTAAGCCTGCTCTCCCAATCTGGTTATGATATCTGCTCTAACACATTTTTATCATGGATTTGACTGCTACTAAAGTAGTCTTTTTCATTGAGATATTGTTATTGTCTCCTTCCAGAGTTATGGCATGTTGCAAAGAAGAAAATACAGAGGAAATAGTTGGCATAAATGGAGTCAAATCAGTATTTTTATATGCTCAACTTCAATTTGAAAACTTATCTGGGGCAGGAAAAGGAATTACAAAAAAATAGTTCTGACTTTTTGATTCCTTAATACAACAGAGAATAAACTGGTGAGTTTTCCCCTTCTCCCCCCACCTCCAAAATACTACTTTTGTTCTTTTCTTTTTCTTCACTTTACCATATATAAATATCAGCCTCACCTTCTAAAAAGATCCAAAACTCATGAGGCCAAGCACTTCTTTTTTTTTTTTTAAAAGCAGAACTTTTATTCTCCTATTCAAGTGTTGGGATTTGAATGTAAGTTCAACAAAACAACCACAACAAAACATCTTGGAAAATAGACCTTAACCTTCTGCACTGATTTTATCAGCCTTCTCTTGGCTAGCAATATACAGAAGATACCATGAAACTACTTGCTCCCCAACAGTTCAATCTAGCTCTCCATTGTTTAAGAGTGCTGGTGGGGAAAAGTCCAAGAACAAAACAGCTGGCCTAAAAGATTTTTTTTTATTCCAAGAACCTGGAGAGAAAAACTTGCAGAAACAGCAAGTAATTTCTGTACTTTTCCAGACACGGCAGGAGCACCAAACGTTTTATTTTTCCCTTTGCACAAAATGGCAGGGTGAAGCACACCACAGGTGTGGGGTACACGCTGCCCCAGCTGGCTGCTCATCTTCTGCAAGGAGGAAAGGCACCACAGCACAGCAGCCAAGCCACCAAACTGCTCGTGGTCATACCCTGGTGCTGGATGCTGGCCTCAGCCACCCTTCCTGAACCGCCAGGCTGTGGTGCTGGCATGGCCCAGCTCTGCTTGCACAAGAACACTGCACAGCTGCCCAGAACGCTACCCCGTACCGTGGACATGGCTGGTAGCACCTTCCTCTCTTTTTCTGCCATGCAAAACCAACCAATAAACACTGCCTTGTAAGGAAGGTAATTTGTTTTGCTCATGCTCAAACATTTATATATGGTTTTTAGATTAATTTTCAAAATCTATGTGTCAATACCCCAGCTGGAAAGCTGACTTTTAAATCTGACATCTAAATACTCAGTGCTTAGGGTGGGGGTTGTAATCAGAAGATGAGGGATAGCAACTTCCCTGATAATAACAGAGAAGGGCTGAAGCTACACCACTGTATAATAAACAGGGTTTTACTTCACAATGTAGATGCTCCAGCTCAGATATTTGCAGTGGTAAGCCACAGAGATGTGAACTAAGGACAGTACCTTAAGTCAATGAACATAAGCAGCGTCAGTTGAAGAGAGATGGTTCAGTTTTGCTTGCACTGAGAACACAAACACCAGGACACTGAACTAAAATGACCCATTTACCATGCAACACTGGTAAAAGAAGGAATTTAAAGAATCAATCTGCTCTTTTAGTACCATGCTGTTTCTAGAAATAGGATGATTACACCAATAGGAGAAAAAACGATGGGAGAAAAGCCACAATGCAAATAGCATTACAAGTATCACTACATGCCCTCGTAAAAAGTGCCTCTCCAGCTTTCTTGCAGGCCCCTCTGTAGGTACTTAGAATGGTGCTGGAAGGTCTCCCTGGAGGCTTCACTTCTCCAGGCTGAACTCACACTGTCTCAGCCTGTCTTCATAGAAGAGATGCTCCAGCCCTCTGATGACCATAATGACCCTCCTCTGAACTCACTCCAGCAAGTCCACAACCCTCTTGTGCTGGGGGATCCAGACTTGGACACAGTATTCCAGGTGGGGTCTCACAAGAGTAGAAAAAAGGGGGAGAATTACCTCCCTTGACCTGTTGGTCACGCTTCTATGGATCCAGCCCAAGATGCAGTTGGCTTTCTGGGCTGCAAATACACATTTGCTGGGTTATTTAGAGCTTCTTGCCAAACAATATCCCCAAGTCCTTCTCCCCGAGGCTGCTCTCAATCCATTCTCTGCTCAGCCTGTATCTGTGCTCAGGATTGCCCCGACCCAGAACCCGACACTTGGCCTTGCTGTACTTGAGGACACAGGCCCACCTCTCAAGCCTGGCAGTCCTCCTGGATGGCATCCCTGCCCTCTGGAGTGCTGACCACACCCCGTGGCTTGGTATCACTGGCAGATGTGCTGAGGGTGCTACTGCTGACCATGTCACCAATAAAGACATTAAATAGCACCAGTCCCAATACTAACCCAGGAGAGGGGGGTCACTGATCTCCATTAGGACATTGAGCTGTTGACCCCAACCCTCTGAGTGCAAACATCTAGCCTATTCTTCATACATCCACCAAATCCATGCCTCTCTGATTTAGAGACAAGGATATCGTGTGAGACAGTGTCAAATACCTTGCACAAGTCCAGGCAGATTATATTGGTCAATCTTCCCTCATCCCACCATCCACTGTAACACCACCACAGAAGGCCCCCCGATTTGTTGGGCATGGTGTGCCATTAGTGAAGCCGTGCTGGCTGTCAGGGACCAGCACCTTAGTTTTCATGTACATCATTTTCAGGAGGATCTCTTCCATGATCTTGCCTTGCACTGAAGTCAGACCGACTGGCCAGCTCTCCCTTTGGTACTGGTGATCAGATGGATGCACTAGTCTGGATGTCCCACTGTCACCTCCTCCTCAGGCGTCAATTCCTCAACCACAGAACTATTTCTTAACGTTGTAGAGGTTAAGAAGAGACTCTAGCTTTTATTCTTCTCTTTGGTACACATTTGCCAGCTGTGACAGAACATTTTGGTATCACACAGAAAATGCTCAGAATGCTTACCAGCCAGGTAATCAAAGCAGCATATATGTAATGAATAGCCTTTTTGAACGGGGTCTTTCAAGGTCACATTACCCATTTTTACACCATTAAGTGTTTTCTTTCACATTGTACAAAAAGACTTACCTACAGAATTTATATCTGAACATCACATAACGTGAGCTGAAAGCAAAAACCACTTTCCAAAAACACACCTCTTAACCCTCTCTAGTCCTTTTAATGTCTAAAACTTTTACTTTTAGAATCTGCGAACTGAAAACCTGCAGCTCAAACAGAAGTTCATTTAAACTAGAAAATACACACTCTAAGAAAGTTCTGCAAATTAATTAACGCCGAATAAAGAAATAATCTTTTTTATGAGAAATATGTTCCATGGGAAATAAAAAGCACAACCCTCTTGAGAGTGACTGCAAAATGCCCCCCTATCAAAATTCACAAAATCGGCTTTATATTATTGACAACTCCCTTACCTGAGGCTGATAACAAATCTCTTTTTCAACATGGACTAGCTCAATATCTGGCAGTTTTGTGCTGGGGCATCTTGTGTGTGCACCACCTCAGGGCTATTAACCACAAAACCTTAGAGGCTAGGCTGTTTTGCCTCCATCCCAGTTTCTGACTCAGAGGTCCCCAAGGGCAGTCAAACTACGAGTGGCAGGAAGCAGGGCATGGGTGGGAAGGGATATAGTCATTAGCTTAGTCTGCTGAGTGCCCCACCAGCAGCAAGGAAGAGCAGAGCAGAAACCATGGTGGTGACTGCTCCTGTTACCAACAGCACTGCCACCTCTGGGCAGAAACAACTGAAAACAGCGGCTGCTTTGGCAAACTGCTGTCACAACTCCACCTGTGGGTGTCCTGTGGCTTTGAGCATGACCAGCAGGTCGACTATCAGGCAAGTCAGAAACAGCCTTAGTTGCATTTCACTGGTGAGCTTCCCAAGTCATCCTCCACTGATGCCCTATTAATGCCCATGTCAAGCAATGTAACTGAGAAAGGAAGAGCTTGTCTTACACTGAAAGCAAGTGATGAACACGAGGTTGACTCCCAGTGTTGGTGAAGCACCTTGCTGTCCTCTGTGACACAGGAGAAACCCCACAGCTCCCCGACCTCCCTTGCCAACCTTGAAAATGTGGCACACCTGTCCCACTCTTCCAACACTACATCATCCCCTGTTGCTTTACACTACTTCTTCATTATCACAATAAAATGACAAAGGAAAAAATAGTTACAAAGGGCATGAATCCGCATAGTAGGATAGGCTTCACAAAAGTCACATAAAAGGCTGGGAAAGCAAAAGAGGAGCAAAGCCCCAAGTTATTCTCTTCCTTTCTTACTTATCCAAATCATCTCCTCAAAAAAGTCACAGATGCAAGCTGGGTGTTTGCCTGAAAATGTCTTTTAACACAAAGGTTCATCAGTGTTACCTGCTGAAGCACAAGCAAAGAAGCCTGTATTCGCTTTCTATCCAAGAACAACTGAATCAGAAAACCAAAATATTTAGATTTATAATGTCATTATCCTGCTGTGCTTAGAAATCTCTGAAGAGGTGGAGAACAGATACATAGGTCTATTGTAACAGGAATAGCCATCAGGAGAGAACCTGGACCTCTGGGATATAAACCTGCTGTGGAGTATTAAAACTGATTTACAGTTTCAGTTTCATCTTACAGCGGTGCACAGAGTGGAAAAAATGGAAGAACTGTCTTCTGCAAGAAAGGTTTAACAAATATTTGTTTTTATGAGTCCTGGAAAGACATTATTTTATCACATGCTTGCCTCCATAAGAAATATGGTTTATGCTGCATAATCAGTATGACATTTGAAATACCTGGAATTGTTCCCTCCTCCCCTTCTTTATATTAATCTAGTACTGATTCCTTCTGTGAGATGTGTATTGCTTTCCAAACTTCAAAAGCCTAAGCGATTTGTATTTGCAAAAAAATTGAAAGCTTTTCCTCTGCATTTAAAATAGTTCAGAACAACAAACTGTTTTCTCAAAAAAGTTAAAAAAGCAATCACCAGATTAAATAAGGAATAGGTCATTATTAGAGTTAATTCCTTATGTAAATTCTAAATAACTAAACCCAGTGATTTATAATTAAAAGTCTATGAAAAATATTCAAAATTAGCAACTTTGAGGGCAACAGCTACCTTTCTGCTTTTGAAGTGATGCTTTGCAGCAGCAAATAGCTCCGCTCCCTTCACTGGAGCTTTCACAACACCGATCATCCATGAGAAAACCTGGGCTTGTTGAAGGAAACAAACTACTCTGTATATAAGGACAAAAACAAAGAGGCTACCAGAAATCCCAAGTGCAAACTCCCTTCAGATGGCAGCACTTGTGAGACTAACCCAGCACCGTTAAAAATACGAAAAAATCCTCCATCCATCCCAACTTAATATCCTATCAGAACATCAAGGGCTGGTTTTAGCAGAGCCAGCCCCTCACCCAAGCCCATTCGAGGGTCTCACTCACCGATCCATGAGAAGCAAACCCTTGGATGTTACTGTGTCCAGTTTTTCAGCAAATTAAGTCTGTAGCACACTTTCCTTTGCCTTAAAGGGACTGCACAGTCCTGACACATCAGCAGGCAGGGAGCCCAGTGGTTGCTACAGAGCATTTATTTATACTCATTTGGAATTTCCTGAGACAGTCCCAGCCCGGCAGCCAGCCCAGCCCAGCGCCAGCGGTTTCCTTTGCAGCACTTCACGTGCTGTGCAATGCCTCTGGTTCCCCAAGGGTTAAAATACATGAAATGGGCAGCAGGACAAAAGGAACTGTACCAAATGATACACTAAAATGATGTTGGATTTCTGGTTTTGTTGTTTGTTTGTTTGGTTGGTTTTTTTTTTCTGAAGAAGACAGATTTAATTCCCAAAAGGGAATTATAAGTTCTGGTCACTTCTCTTCAACCCTGTGTTCTCCCTTCCTCTTCAAGCCCTTCACCCCCACCCACCTCTCGTATTTCTCACTCCCACATGTGGACTGAGAGCACAGAAAGTTTCATTGATATAATTTGGGCAGAACAGTTACCCCTGTTGTAACCACCACTGCTTGCAATTTTGTCTGTGTTATATTCAGTCTTGTTTTATTTATGCTTCTCAAATGCAGATTATAATTTGAGGGATAAAAATAAAAACTTTTAGTATGTGTTTTCTTTTTTTTCTGAAACACAGCCAAAATATACAAGATATCTTTCATGCTAGTAAAAGCACTTTGAAAACAATGCACAATTTTTCCATATTCAATTTTCTTGTTTCCACATAACACCAAGTATTAACTCAAGTAAGAATAACTGGGATTCTGGATGGAAGAAGACCCACTTCTCACCATTATAAAAAGAGCCTCAAAGCCCTCAGCTCCATTTCTCTTCACCTCTGCTTACAATAGTTGCTGTTAAAAAGTGACAGAGTTGTTTAAAAAGGGCAAAGGTCCTAAGACTTCACAGGACTAAAGGAAAATAACTTTATTTCCGTGTTTTCCATGCAGATTCCCAAGAGCAGTTAAAAAAAAAAGTGGGGGGACGACACGAATTCTCAAAACAATTTCCAAGATCACTGCAGATTGGAAGAGCTGTGCTTCAAACAGAAGTAGTATCTCATGCTGAAATGGCAGGAGCAAGGTCCAAGTTCTTCACAATCCCTTCAGGTAAAATTGCACAGACTTCCAATAAAAGTGTTTCCTGAATGTCTGATGGTTTCAGTGGCATTTAATATGAAGCAAAGTAATATACAATACTTCCAGGCATCAGCTTTTTTTTTTATAGTACGTTCTGCCCTCTAGGTAATTTTAAATTATTTCCTTGAATTACAAGTCATTGATGTATCCAGTATAAAACACGAGCTCACAAAAAAAGTCTGAAGAACCAAACTTGTTTCATCTATGGACCACAAAGGTGTTGAATTTTAAATATTGGTTTGGTCTGTGCTCTAACCACCCCATGCATGAAGAAAAGTAGCTCTCCATAAAATATTATTTGGGAACAGTTCCTAACCGTGGTTTGAAGTTTCTTCTAGAAAACAGAAAAACTCTAGGGCAGCTGACACTCAACCCATGCTTGTAGCTCAGGAAAAAAGCAAAAATTCAGCCCTTGAAACACTGCCTAGAGCCTGCAGGCACCACTTTGTGCTTGCTGCTTTTCAAGCCCTATATTTTAGCCAGCCAGGTGAGAATAAGCAGTGCACAGCACCACTGGGTGTTACTGGTGGGCATCTCTAGCTCCATCAGCAGGTTCTTCACACCAGGCAGGGGAGATCATTAAAATATCCATCTAGTTTTCTGCAGTGAAAACAAACATGACACATGAAATAGGGAAGCCAGAACATGACACTGGAATGGCCAGAACATTCTTCTCAAGAGTTAGGATTCTGCTCACAGAAAAAAAAAAAAAAAAAAAAAAAGACTTAACATTATATGGTTCTGTTTTTCTAAAAGAAGACAGCATGATATCCTGTTTAGAGAAGAACAGATTTCAGCAGCTGTCTCCACATGCTCCATCTGTTTATCATTACTCCGTGGTTTTAAGGGCTCAACATTTGAACAGGCATTTCATCAAGTCATGCACCTTGAGTGGACTGTCCTCAAAACTCTGTTAACTCAGCAGGCTGAAGACCAGCCACACATCAGCACATCAGCCCTTGTCCAGCAATTCAAATATGGAGGCACATGTCCAGGTTAGCACCAGTAAAACCTAAAGGCAAAGAGTATATACATATTTATTTTCTTGGCCTTTGAGACCATTAAAGTGTCAAATAAACTCCTTCAGCTATTGTTTACAGTAGAAACAAAACTGAGGTCAGAGCACAGCTCCCCAGTGACCAGAAGACTTGACTTGGTCTGAAGCAGAGTGAATGTAAGGTTTGGTGCACGGGCAGCCATCCAGTTGATAAATTCTTATCTAAAAAGCAGGTTATTTCACACCCCTTTTGAAAACAAAAGGCAGAGAGGGCACAATGGATCTGTGAAAGGCGATGGATGAAACACAGCTCTTTAAAACACATGCTTCCAACAGACCATTTCCTCAGCAATGGAGTGGCTCTGCTTGGAAAGAATTAAATAATCTGCCTGATTACAGTGATCCAGTCCAGGGGCACACAGAGCTCAGCCATACCCACCACTGTCAGGTTTAGCCTCCTATCCCCAAAACCAGCTACTGCATTTTGATGAAGGTTGGATACGGGGTTCTTTAATTTTTGAGAGACTGGGCATGTGCTGTTTTGGTTTTCTTTTTCTTTCTTTATAGCCTTCCAGAATCTGGCAGCTGGTTTCCACAGAATGATTTAAAACCCGCTAGCCATTGAGGTCAGACATGAAACTGATCTGGCCCAGCCATGCTCTCCCTAGCAGATGCATCTGGAAGAGCATAAGAAGAAAGCAGACACGCTTTTCTGCCCTTGTCATAAAGAAACCTGCAACTAACAGACTTCCCAAACTGGGGTGGTCCAGGACGGGTTTTGAGTCAGTGTCAAATATATGTTTTCTGGTGCAACTGATAAATGCACCCCACATTACAGTTAAGTGTCCATCTAGTTTGGCATCACACAGAATGAACTTCAAATACTTGGTATTTGTGTGTCCTCAGGTAAGTAACAATCCCTTACTGTTCTCCCAATGTGACCACTTGGGAAAGCTTATGATAAGAAGTTTTGTTGTGGGAGCAGGTAAACCATTCAAGCTTCAAATGTGGTGAAATATTTTTTTTCTTAGAATCATAGAATCACAGAAATTTTTAGGTTGGAAAAGACCTTTAAGATCATCAACTGTTAACTCAGCAGTGCCAAGTTCACCACTAGAACATCATGTCCGTTCCCAAGCACTGCATCTACATGTCTTTTAAACACCTCCAGGGATGGTGTTTCTAGCACTTCCCTGAGAAGCCTGTTCCAAGCTTGGCAACCCTTTTGGTGAAGAAATTTTTCATAATATCCAACCGTCCCCGGCACAGCTTGAGGTCTTTTCCTCTCATCCTGTCACTTGTTGCCTGGGAGAAGAGGCTGACCCCACCTGGCTACAGCCTCCTTTCAGGCAGTTGCAGAGTGATGAGGTCCCCTGAGCCTTCTTTCCTCCAGGCTAAACACCCCCAGCTCCCTCAGCTGCTCCTTAAACAACTTGTG
>VZTR01009149.1:347885-393211 GCA_013400775.1 Chaetops frenatus
CCACTGGCCTTGGCCCCTTGATCCAGCCTGTCCAGATCCCTCTGCAGAGCCTTCCTGCCCTCCAGCAGATCAGCACTCCTGCTGGAGTTGGTGTTGTCTCTAAACTGTGTGGGAGTGCCCTTGATATGCCCTCATCCAGATCATCCATGAAGACATTAAGCAGAACTGGCCCCAGTACTGAGCTCTGGGGAACACCACTGGTGACCAGCCACCAGCCAGATGTAATTCCATCCATCACTAGTGTTGGGGCCTGGCCATCCATATGGTTTTTTACCCAGTGAACAGTGGGTAAAGCACTGAACCATGAGCAGCCTATCTCTCCAGGAGAATGCTGTGGGAAACAGTGTCAAAAGCCTCACTGAGTCCAGGCTGAAACATCCACAACTTTTCCCTGATCCACTAAGCAAGTCACCTTGTCAGAGAAGGAGATAAGGTCAGTTAACCAGGACCTGCCTAATGGGATCTATGGGCGAGACTACATGTCCTATTAATGTGCCATGTGACTAATATGCAGTACCTCACACAGCAGCAGGACTGGAGATGGACAGTAAAGCTGGACTGGATGAGGTGATGCTACACACAGTTTCTCAAAGTGATGTCTCTCCTGCTGCTGTGGTGGTGTCTTGTTCTGTGGACTAAGATGGTCTGGCTGAGCCAAGTATGTGTTTGCAGAGCTGTAGTCTTACAACTTCCCTCTGCAAAGGGACAGGTAAGTAATTTTCTCAGAACTGTCAACACTGCATTTTCCACAGCACTGAACATGGGTTTGCGAGGAAGCAGAGGCAGAGGAGAGTTGGGTGTCAGTCTGCACTCTTCAGGGTACAGACATGAAGAAGTCCCTGTCCATCCCAGGGGAGAGCTGGGGTGAAACCAGGCACTGGAAAAAGGCACTGAGTATTAGGGAACAAAAAGGGAAGGACAGGCATCCTGGATTGGAGACGCATTGTCTGAGAGAGGGGAAGGCAATAGGACTGTAACCAGCGATGATGAGGGAGAATGGTGAAAGTCTAAAGGGCAACACAGTGGATGCGCAGCCATGCAAGCACACTCCAGTCCTGACAGTCTTAAAAGCTATATAACAGCCATCTGTTTCACATACAAAAAACACAGGACAAGAGCAGAAGACAGGACAGGAATAGCTTTTTTTAACTTTATAACTTAAGGAATGGAAAAAGATATCTAAGATTAAAGAATCACAGTTTTGCTGGAAGGAGGGGAGAAGCAGGGAGGAGGAGAAAGGACTTAGCCATGGACTTACTGAAGTAAAAAAACCCTAGTGATATTTGTAAGTCCATGAAACCTGACTGCCCTGATTTTGTCTTTATGCTTGTATCATTTGCAAATATTAGTTCACTTTTTTCAACCATGGCCATGCGCTTTTCTGTATTTTCTTGCACTGTACTTTTTTTTTGAAACCTGCACATTTTGGATTCACCAAGCAGTGTACATGAACTGTTAAAAATTGACCTATTTGCTAGTATTAGACCTGCAATTCCAGTAACAGCAGGAGAGTTGCACAAGTGTTTCCTTTCTATTATTTGATCTGCAAACCGTATGACAGTGCTCCAGGCAGAGAGGTTAGTTGTGTGAAGCAAGGGAGGGAAGGGGCTAGAAGTACATCAACAACATGCCCTCAGCAATAAGAGACTACTCCAGACAAGGGATGTCTGGTTTATATAGGGAGTACAGTCTGTTCCCAATTATCAGGTAATTTGATCCTCACCCTAATCTGACCAAACCTCCCAACCCAGATATTAAAGAGTCTGTGTCCCCTGTCTTCCCCCTGACCTCCTCTCGACTTTCCAACAAATACTGAAGGGCAATACAAAAATATCACAGACAGGTTCTTGTATGTTGAAGGAAATGAAAATACTGTTATAAAGAAAAAAAGATACAGGAGTATATATTAATTAAAAAAAAAAAAAAGAGGAAACAGTTAGATAAAACATTAATTACAGTGCAAGATAACTAGGGAGGAGGCATTGGACAAAATACAGGGATGGACTGTGAGAAGGGGTTAAGGGTCACCTTATCTACTTCTACAGGTAAGAAAGCTTTGCAAAAGGTAAGGAAGGACAGACAGAAAACACGAAAGAGTATGACTGGATAGCACACTCCCCTACCTCTCCAAGGGTCTGAGCATTTAGTTTTGTCAAAGTCTGTGTGAAGAGTCAGCAGAAGAGAATTCTCAAGAGACTGAGAATATGCTCTGAAGAGTTTTAGAGAGATAGGGCGCAGGAGAGCCCTTTTTGGACCTGGCTGATCTGCTAATTCCCTCCCAGACACCCCAACATATAACACAGCAGAGGTCAACCACTGCTTTCTAACAATGTGGTAAGTGTAATTTCTGGATGAAATCAGAGGAGAGGATGGTAGAAAAAAGGGGAGTATGGACACAAGCACGCTGCTGTCCCAAAGCTCAGAGCTGGTTACACTGAGACATCCTGGCAGGAATCACACTCTACTACCCAGGGGAGTTATGTTACCAGAGGAAGGAAATGGAGATACAGAAGCAATGCCAGCGTGGGAAGTCCAAGTGCTCCCTCAGCCCCTAAAAGTGCTGTGAAAACATCATATAGGAAGGCCTGACTTTCTGTTATCCCTAATACAAAGCCTTACAAATGTCTCAAAAGAGGGGGAGGAGAGAGGTGGCCACTACAAGAAGCTTCTCAAGGACTGCTGCTCCAGTAGCAGCCCTTTTGTAAGCAAAATATCTAAATGCAGGCACTTAAGTGTGTACAAACAGAAGGACAACCAACTGTCATCAGGCTATTTCCATCCAAGTCATTTTCCAGAGGGAATGTATACTTTTAAAGGGAACAAAACATCTTCCCTTCCCACAGTGAGGGGATTCACATGCATTATTCATTAACTGCTTTCTGCAGAAGAATCTGGGAAGTGAGGAATACTGCAGAATAGCGTGGGGGAAAAATTACTGAGTTGTGTGTCTTGAAAGTGGGGAAAGGCAGACAATGAAGAGAGAATTATTTTTCAAGTCTGGAAAAAGTTTACTCTTGCCATTTTTCCTGTGACATGTGCCTGCTCTGCTACTGGTGCTTGCTCTTTGCCCTCACCCCAGCTGCCACCAGACAGTGCAGAGCAGTGACTTCTACCACGAGAACTTAAGAGTTTTATCACTTTTAATCTCCAGTTCAGTAAGGCTGCACGGTACCACAAACAAAAAGACATGCCTGAGGAGTCCCTAGAAAACTACTGGCTTTAAAATATAAGATGAGCACCCTTAGCTGCCTCCCAGGTTGTAAAGGGCATGTATTTCCACAGGGAGCAGCAGCAGGCCACATGAGAAGGTCCACGTGCTGCCCACACAAGTGCATCACAACAGCTTGAAGAAGGAAAGCCTGTGTTGCTCCATGAGCAAGCTTTCGTCACAGAGGACAAACACAGTCCTCTGTCTGGGTGAGATGCAAGAATATGGGCAGCTGCAGAAGATAATCCAGAACAAGACATATCTCTGGAGAAAAGATAGGTCAATTACATCAGTTCTTTTTCTCAAGGCCTCTTTGTCCTCCTGCAGAGCATCAGCATCTGCATACAGTGGCTTTGTATCTTGGGCCATCTCTTTCCCACCACATGCTATTTCCATTTCTAAGGACTGGGTTATCCAGAGCAGACTTCTCTGTCTTCAAACTTCCAACGATATTGTATTTAACGTATCCTTTCTAACTTCTTCCTGACCCCCACCTGTCCACCAGAATCCAAAATCAGACCTGTAACACATTCTTTGGGGCAAACAAGTCCTGAGCAAGAGAAGGTGCGTGGTCCCTGGTCCTCTGCAGTCTCATAAAGGCCTTTAGGTTGGGCAGATGTAAGTCAGTGCATTTTTAAGCTTTCTGCGGCAGAGGCACGGGCACCCTTGGATTACAGTCATCAACTAGCAGTTGCAGAAACAATTATTAATTCAAGTAAAGAGCTGGCATTCACTGTGAGATCACATGCTTCAGCTCCAGCCATCTGTCCTTAAGGCAGATCTGGCATCAGTGAATGTACTACAGCATACTGATGGAAATTTTGATATGACTTGTGATAAAGATTATGTGAAATCACTGGAGGCTCACTCACCCTTCTCCCCACAGATTTCAGGGTCCCACCCTAGGTTGTTTTTAAATACTGGGCACCACCAGAGTGACTCATAGGATCTCTTGTGGGTGAGGCAGGAGCTGGATCGCAGTGACAGCCACCTGCCCATCCCAAAAGCTCAAGACTGCGGGCTAATTGAGCAGGCTCTACTGATGGCAAGAGCTTTTCACCAGCTACCAAAACACACCCTGGGCATACACCCATCTCCATTAATTCTGAAAGTTATTGGAAACAGGCTTGGAGCAGGGAGCATGGTAGGGGAGGAATAGATTTAAATGGTCTGTCATCACACAGTCTTGACTCAAACAAATTATCCTTGCATGGCTAACTTGCTAAAAATACAAACTCTCCTGAATGCTGGTCACTTGCATCTGCTAAATGAAGTAAATTGAGAGGCTGCTGAGGGCACAGCTGGGTGCGTGAGCAGCACTGCAGTGATACCTCAGTGATAGCCACCATGCAGGAAGCAGTGAGAGTGGCTGGCAGCTGGGCTCCTGGGGCAGGCACCTGAAGTACTCAGAAGTAAAGGCTCCAGCAGATGGACTACTACCTAGCAATCAAACACTTCCAACTGCTAACTCATTTAGGTCTGCAAATTCCCAGATTGGTGGTCTGTAACAAAGAATGGTGGATATTCTGCTAAAGATAGTAAAGTGGTAATGTTCTGGTGCACAGCATCTTCTGCTTAGACTATACTTACATCATGAGGCTAGAAATAACACAAAACCCCGTGCATATTGCCTAAAATGAATGAGGGAAATTGAATCAAAGGAGAGACTGTAAGTCAAATAATACAGTAACTGAAAGAAAAGTGTATCTACAAATCTTTGTAAGTTGTTACAAATCAGTGCAGAGGATGTGTTTGATAAAAACATTTGCTCTAAGTAGATGTATGTTCATTTACTGGCCTCAATTAAAAGGGTTAATAAGTTAACTGGTGTTTTCATAATAGTTTTCAACAGTTGCTTAAGCATTTATATACCAGCAGATGGAAAACACATTTATTAAACATTTGGTCTTTGAGTCATGCTGACGCTAACATTTATTCAGGCAACAGCTTTTTCTAATGGCCCCATTCTCTGACTAACTGGTGTATAGTTATAACTTCATGTAGAAGTCAAGAAAACTGCTCAGATACAAAGAAAATCTCACCAGAAGCCCACAGGGTGCTGCAGAGTAACTGTGGACATATAAAATAAGTAGAGGATGCCAGGCTGCTGCAGAGGAAACAGCGGTCCAGATAGGGTTTGTATCTCTCATCAAACCACTCGTGGGGTCCCACGGCCCTGGCTTGCTGCAGGGAATGGAGGTGGATGCCCAGATCAGCTGAGAGTGGAAAGAGTACACTGGCAGCAAAGACACTTGACAGCTGCAGACTGGCTACAACAGCAGCAGTTCCTTGCTTGACAGATGCAAGAAGACTAACAGTAAAAATAATGTTCAGGTGCTACACTGCCACTGCTTTAACAATTGTGCAGGAATCTAAAGCATGGAGCAGAGTTAAACATGCAGGGAAACAGGTCAAATGAATGCATGCAAGATGCAGTGCTTCTGTCTGTAGAGGAGCATGTTAAAAATGGAATGGGAAGGTATGAAAACATAAATCCATACGCTAGACTGAGGAGAAGGAACAGACAGAAGGGAGGAAAGAGAAAAGAGACGGGAAATCTCTGACACTACGAACTGAAAAAAATATGCATTTGCTTTACAGCAAAAGTAAAGAAAGAGTTTGTGCAACAGCCTTGCTATACTGACCCCTGCAGCCCATCCCACACAAGAAAACTGGAAATGCTTTTTTATGTCTGTTAAGAAATTACTAACAATTCTGCAGTCTCTGGATATAGAGAATGAGGTACTTAGGGAAGTCAAGTAAAACATGTTTTTATTATCGTTAGTGACAAATACAGTTTTTAATCCTTTATCCTTTTAAAATCAGTCTCCTGTGTTTGTTTTGCTGCTTCCTTGTTTTCCACATCAGAATAAATAGAATTAGACTGGAAGTTTATTCCATGCAGTGCCCTTCAGAACATGTGTTTTGAAAAGAAAGTATTCACAAACCAGTTGTTAGCAAAAGGAATGAAAATCCATCCAGAACTATTTCCAAACTGCCCTGTAAGATTTCTGCTTGTGCATTGTGCTTTTTGTAGCCGACCAGAAGACATTTCTACAGATATCACTACAGAAATGTTAGCAGAGACTCATTAAATAGATGAATTATGCATCAGTCCCAGCAAGCACAGAAGCTAACAATTACTGGAAGTTTCACCCAGCAGTTAATGGAGACACTAATACTATTTAGAGAAACAATCACCTCATTTATTTTTTCTTGTACTATGCAAAGAGAAATTAATTTGTACCATGTACCAAACCAACTACAGACTCCCAATAGCTCCCCGCAGACTGAGGGTATTTCCCAGCTCCTGAGGCAGCTTCTTGGATGACTGCACAGCATGCTCTGGACTTGCACTGCCCTTCTTAACTCTGGTGAGTTTACTGGACTGAGCAGTGAGCTCCCATGCCACCAGCGAAGACTTTTAAAGAGCAAACAGTTATAACTATCCAGCACCTGATAAAATAAAGCAAATTTTTCTGCAAGCACTAATTTATATATCACTAGTGTTATAGAGAATTCAGCTCTCTTCTGAGCAGACGGCACAGCTTTGACAGCCTAGTCCAAAATCAGAACAAAGTCAGAAAAACAACTTCCAAAATGGATAAAAATGAACAAATAAGCTTGCAGCCCACAGAAATACAGTTCACTACAAGACCTCTGTGCAATGAAACTGTGAACAGAGTGATAACACTTTTAGGTCAGCAACAAATAAAACTATTGACAAACAGTACTGAAGTATAAATCACAGTCTGTCATTTATTCACCACATTTAAGGTTCATGTCTCTACTGAGACAGGCTAGAAACAGAGAAACTTATGATAGGTGCTTTCATGATAAAGTCATCACTTGCTTTGTAGTTTATCTCCTGTACACACTCACTAAAATATTTACGGCAGACATACTTCCCATAAATACCCCTTAAAAAAAATCTCTACACAAATGCAAAACAGCTAGATCCTTTCCTGGAAACAAGTTCCAAATTCAAGCATTTCTCTACAGATTTCGTCTGCAGCAGCAGTAGTCCATATAGGATTGTACACTGAAAAAAATTACCGAAATGGCACATAGGCATAATCATTTGAGAGTGCAAGTACTCACATTCTCGAGTTAACCAAAGCAAACCACTGCTTCTTAGTCACTTCATACTTGAATGAAGCTGAACATGTGGTCAGACTTGCCAAAATATTCAAGTAACATAAATGCGGCTTAGTAGTCCCTAACAAGTCTTTCCAGTTCTTTTTCCTGCTGCTGATTGATTCAGAGGGCGCAGAAAACACCACCCCTGAAGTTTGTCTTTCCACTCTTAGAGCTCCATGCAATTAAGAAACTTGCTTCAGTACCTCCAACGCCCAGATCAGTTCCTGCTCATCCAAAGGCATTCTCTCCCAGGCAGTACAGCAGCACAACAAATCACAGGTATTTGATGCCCAATATTCTGCCTGTTATGAACTGCTGAGGATTTGGAGACAAGGGCATATATAACTGCATGTCAGAACACCGGCCTCAACGATTTGCAAAGTCAACAAGTCCTGACAGTATCTGCAAAACGTTGTCCAACTTAGTTCTGAATTAAAAACTTGTAATTTATTACAGCGTCTTTCTATGAATAAGGGAACAAACAGCTTTATCCTGCAAGAAGCCTTGTTTGCATAACAATCCTGAAACTAGAACTTCATCTTGCATTAACACATCTCCTAGTACAAGCATTTAGCTTCTTTTAGACTTACACATCAGCCCACCAACTTTTTCAATAGACAGTTCTACTGCAGGGAGGAAAAAAAATTAGTAAACCAATCAGTAACACTCCATGTACAATTTCTCTTTCCTTGTAAGCAGAGGAAATTTTTCTGCATGACTTAAGTTAAAGGCATATTACAAATAAAAGTCAAGTTACATGGGGGGTTTAGACAGCAAACAGCTACAGTTAAGTCACACAGCAGAGGTTTTGTAGTCCACCTTCTCAAAAGGATTACGGAGGGTTACAAAAAGATATGGTTTCTCTCTTAAAGAATATAGTTCTAATTATATAAAAAGGAGGTGGGGGAAGGGAATAGAAATAGCTTAGTTCAGTGGTCTCAAGATTTAACAACATTGGTAAATTTAACCTTAAATCTTCAACAGGTAATAGTAATTCTAAAGACTTAATTCAGCTTTCACTAGCCTTTAAAAAAGACTTCTTCTTTTGCAAGAATAAACTGCATATAGTGACCGTCCGTATTCCTAATATCCTGCACACAAAATGTTTTAATCCCATGTTCTAATTAGAATAATTCTCCAGTGAGCACAGTGAGCAACCCACAAGCTCCTGCCATGCATTT
This sequence comes from Chaetops frenatus, assembly GCA_013400775.1. NCBI lineage: Eukaryota > Metazoa > Chordata > Aves > Passeriformes > Picathartidae > Chaetops > Chaetops frenatus. The sequence continues at coordinate 356,415 of VZTR01009149.1, forward strand.
GACATTTTCCATGTAATCCTACTGTAACAGCCTCAGCTTTAGTGGGCTAAAACTATGTTTGTGCAGTGATCAGAAGAGGAAAATATTGACATAACCACAGGAGGAACACTGCTGCTGTGCTTTTATCAGTTGTTCTGCAATTTCTGCCCTCTCCTGACCTGCCAGCCTTCCTCAGCAACCTTTGAACATGCCAAGTAATCCATTTCACAGAGTATCACACTGTGATACACACCAAAACAGACAGATTGGGAACATCTTATAGATAACAAAAAAGGCAAACAGCTCTATAGGATATTGCTTGAGAAACAATTTTATGCTTTGTGGAGAAGCAAGCAATATAAAGTAGACTGACCAGTAAGGGTGACCAGGAAGGGCTGGGGATCTGATGCGCTAAGAGCTGGTTAATCTCACAAATTATTCCAGACTCAGTGTAACAGCCACATGATTCTGCAGCAAAGCCCTAGGCCTTCCAGAGTCTACAGTAAGCGTGGGTAGGTCCTTGAGTGCAGAATGACTGAGTGCCAGCCCTTAGGTCTTCCCAAACAACTTTCCACACTATAAATATTTAAAAGATTATGGGGGTGGGGGATGGGGGGGAACAGATGGGCTCTGGTCTACAAGGAAACTGTTTTTCAGTATTTAAACTGCCATTACTTCCTTTTCCTGCTTGCACAATGTAAGAATGTTTTAATTAATAATCCAAAGGGGAAAGTGTTCCCGTTTAGTTACCTGTAGCACTGCCGTTAGTATTTGCTGGGTAGGCCATGTTTGCTCAGTGACACATCCACAGCTAGGCTGTTTGGTGTCATGCAAATGCCATGCATCAAGTCCAACCAGACATGCAACCTGGAACAAACAAGTAAAAAGCAGTTAAAAACTTGCACTTTTAAGAAGTTAGGTACATTAAGAAGTAGGCATTTCTGAGTGCTTCAAGTCTCATCTTCAAAGCAAACTTCGGCACAGCAGTAACATGCTCCTCTTAAATCAGCATCCTGGCTATCACAAAACCCAGAGGTGTCCAAATGACAAACTGAACTGTGGTTCTCTCACAGCCTCCAGATCTGTTGTCAGTGAGGATGTAACTAGCTGAATTTGCAACTGGCCTTGGTTTTTCTGGCCTGCTGTCAACTTTTTTGCAGCTGGTCTCTAAACTCCCCTGTACCACCATGGATTTCTCACATTTGCTGGCATGTGTATAAATTCTTAAATTACCCAACATCTTAGGTAGCCAGGGTTAGGGGTTTTTTTAGGTGAAGGGCACCTACAGAAGCATTGTACCAGTGAGCAGGGGACCAGTGGCAATTTCTGAGCTCAGATGTCCTCCTGGGGAGGTGAGGGCAGAAGAACCCTCAGATGCAGCCAGAGAGGCATCTCCCTGCCTGGTAAACCTAGACACCAACAGCTACTGTGTGGAAGCCAGCAGGGTAGGGGGACCAGAGGTGGCACAGATGCTGTCAGGGATGGTGCCTGTCTCCACTGCAAGTTCCAGCAGTAGTGGGTTCTCTGGGTGTTAGGTCTTCTTCCAACCCACACGGGGCAGACTGAACCAAGAAGCAGCACTTGCCTGAAGCTCGGGCTGCAGGTACAGAAAAAGGGCATTGTTGCCCTGGGTGGGTGGCTGCTGAGATGAGGGCAAGTGAGTGGCAGAGGCCAAGCCAGCAGCAGTTCTGTGGCTAGTTGCCTGCTGGCTGGCTTTGCAAAGCCAGAATTGTTGGGCTGCAGCAGGGCTCCTGCTCCTCCTTCCATGCACACCTTCAGAGCAGGAGGCAGCCTGATCACAACTCTCATCTGCAGAGCAGAAGATCTGACTCATCTGGGGCTGCAGAGATGCCTCTTTCTGAGTTTGCTTCAAGTTTTCTACAGTCCAAACAGCATTTCATTTTGTTGACTCAGATAGGTGGAGCTTAGGTGTATGAAGAGCGCCCTGCTTTGCCACCCCCCATCTGACTTGGGCTGACAACTCCTCAACAAACTAGTCACATTTTTCCCATTACATTTGATTTAGCTCTGACAGTATGCACAGCAAAGTATTTAAAAGCTAAGCAGATTAGCAAAGTAAAAGAAAACCAATAAATTAATGAGCGCAGGCACCATGTGAATTTGAGTCAGAGATACACTGACCGGTAGAGAAGCTGGCTGTCTTTAAAAGCTGACAGAGCTCCATCACACTAGCTAACGTAGCTTTGCTTTCTCCTCCAGGATCACAAATGCCTTCATTTTTAGTACCATCCTGATATCAACTTTCCAAGAATGCAGAAAGAGCTTCACTGCAATTCTTCCTCTGCTAGCTCTGCCATACACACTGATGTTTACCATCTCTTGTTCAGTGGAGGGCAGAGCATGAAGCTGCTATAAAGACTGTGTAAGTGAAAGGCTATAAACAGCAAAATAAAGCAGGAAACCAACACAGGCCATGATGCATAGAGGCCCATCACAAGATTCCGCACCTAACTATAATAATCAAATTTCTGAAACAATGAAGCATGACCAAAGAAACCACCAAAAACCAAAAAACCAAAAAAAACCCAAACCAAACCAACCAAACAAAAAACCCCACCACCAACAAAACCAACCAACCAACAAAAAAACCACCCCAAACAAACAAAACCCACAAACAAACAAAAAAACACAACAACCCCCCCCACAAAAACCCCACAAAAAACCNACTGGCAGAGTTTGTACTCAGGACAGAAGTTTTAAATCTGTGAGGTTTTAGGAAAATATCAACTACCTCCTTTCAAATGGAGAGATCTGAAGGCATCGCTCCCATCTCTGCCTGCTATAAGGATATAAAATTATGCTTTAAGCTGAAGACAGGCAATTTTTACAGAGTCAAACTGAATATTTACTGAAAAATTATCATCAGCCTCCATGTGAAGTTGCTCAGGACAGCTGCTGTCTCAGGGCAGGCTGCTTTCATTATATACACTGTACATGGAAAGATCTAAGAGCATGCACCCAGGGATGGGTATGAACAGATGGGTGGGAGGGGATCCTGACAGGGGACCCATCTCTTTGAGGTGCAGTGCAGTCTCAAATATGAGTGGGTCAACCACAAAAATGAGGCCTGACTGTGGCGTGCCTCATCATGGGTTTAAAAGTATAACCTGTTAAAAACACCATTCACAGGCACAGATGAGGAGAGCTTCCCAATAGCAAGAAACAAATGTAATTGGGGTGGGAATTGACATAAAGTTAATAAAAACAGTGCTGAAAGTCTAAACAAGGCCTAAGATCTACATTTTGTTGTGGCTTCAAGAGATGTAATTGACCTAGTACAAACTGGCTTGTGGATATGGTCCTACTAGTTTCAAAGCTATGCAGGCTCAAGTACCTCAAGCAAACTCACTTGCTGCTTCTGAGCTTAAGTGAGCATTAATAAAATAATTCAGGAAGCAAATTCAGTCCAACAGACAGAGGAAAAGGAAAAAAAAAGAAAGAAAAATACACGGTCTAATAATTTTTTACTAAGTGGAAGAATTGGTTCCTGGGTCTTTTTTGTTTGTTTGGTTGGTTGGTTGTTTTTTTGTTTGTTTGTTTTTGGGTGGGGGTGTTTGTTTTGTTTTTTTCTTTTCGATTAAATGTAACAGGAATTGAAAATCTGCATAATAAACAACTCTTCAAGTACAGAAAAGATCTGATCTAGCTCAGCAAGCTCATGGAGGAAGGGAATTTTGTTAAAATGTGCTTTGAGCCATACATCAGGAACTGAATTTCTGAAATTGCACCACAACATACACAGATCATTTTTAGAATGGTGCCACATGTGATTCCCCAGCTGCAGACATCCCAGAAGCTGCATTTGGACAGAAGTCTTTCATGTGGGTGAGGCAAAATACCAGAGGCCAGCTGGAATACAGAGAGGAGGAAAACTTAGCCTCCTCTACAGCAAAGTGTGTTCTCCAGTAGACATCTTACACAAGAAAATTAGTAGAGGAGCTTGTATATTCCATTCCCAACTCTTTGCCCATGTGTTTTTACGTGCTCAAACCAGGCTTGCCTGTGAATACAGTGGTTTACAGATCCTAGGGCAAACTCAAAACAAGCAGAGACTAGCTATATGAAGAGTTATTGCTCAATGAAGCAGTTGTTTAAAGTGTTTTGCATTAGATACTCAAACTCTCTTCTGCCCTGAGGTTCAATAGCAGAAACCTTAACACACATGATCCTCAGTTTCTACAAACGTTCATGACACCCCAGCTTTTACAGGTTTTTCCAGAATGGCAATTTTTTTAGGCAGAACATAAAGCGTATGTCCTAAACCTGCCCGAGTCACAAGGGAAAAGAGCCTTGCTCCTCTTTTGTGCTGTGTCTAGCCAGGTCACTGACACCTATTCTGGTTTTTCAGCACCAGAAGTATCTGAGTATGAACAGATCCACACTGGCACCCACACTGCAGAACTACAGAAATGTAGAAGCCTCAAGAGACCTTGCAGAAAATCCAGACTCACACTTCAGTCTGATGTTTGCAGGAAACACTTAAGGTAGAAAACAGCTGAGGTTTGATCTAAGAGCAGCTGTAGAACAGCACATTGGCAACACAGTAATTAGAAGAGAAATATAACTCAGCTCTTAACCCAGAAAAGCAATCCTCAAAGTCCTCCTGTCCAGGGCTGAGGTCACATGTGGAAATGGTGATGGGCACACACTGGTTTGTGGGATTCAAGAAAACAGATTCTGGTTTCCCAGGCAAGGAGGCTTTAGGCTAAATAAATGCATATATAACTTTTTTTCTCATGGCACACACAGACTCTTAAGAACAGTCACATCAGCCACTCCACACAAGCTCCAGATCAGCACCATATGTTGAACCACTCATAGGGTGAATGTGGCTTAGACACTACAGTTGTTTAAGATCTGGATTAAAAGTGGGAGCACTGTAGGTCAGAACTGTGAAGGATTCAAAGGTTCTGGCTCCCAATTGTTCAGATGGTTGTAGTCAGGGAATTGTTCCAGGAGAAAAACCAGCTCTGCAATCCTATCCAGCAAGTGTAAAGTGGTGATTAAATAGGTCTGGGGTAAAAGGGTTTGACAGAGCAAGTCGACCCATGAGATGCAATACTCAAGAAGAACTGGTACTGCTCCATTCCTTCTATACATCAGTGCAACAAGACTTCTGCTTAAGACTTCCCTCTCACATGTGGGTCGTCCTGGCAGTAGAACTTGCCCAGTTTCATTCTGCAAGGCACTGATAACATTTGCCAACAAGAGACAAGATACATGCAAAACCCATCTAAAAACATAGATGGTAATTTCTCTAGCTGCAAGAAGAAATTGGCACTGGGAATCCCTCCTGCTCAGCTAGAGTGGCAAGCACTTTTCAAACTTGTGCTTTTCTACAGGAAACAGGACTGTCTGCAACCTATATGTACCAGGTACACCAGGTGCAATTTAAATGAAGCAAGGTCTGAAGCCAACAACAGCAAAAGAGAAAGTATGTGGGGAGCTGCTCTGTGGTTGGTATCTATCCTGGGATAATGACTGTATCTCACTGATACTTTCTTTTCACTCTTACCTCTTCTTTGGTGTGGTGTTTGTATCTTTGTGTTTATCAAAATGAGTGGCCAATAAATTGAAAGGCAAAATTTGTAAGGGAAAAAGAGCTTTTTAAATAAATGCTATTTTAGAATGAAAGGTAAAAAACAAGTAAGAATGCAGGCATATAAGGATTTTTTTTTCAGGTCAGACACAGAGTAATCAACTCTGAGGTAAGGGTAAACTGTGAATGATTTTAAATTTCACTTAATTATTTAACCGTCTGACAATTCACCCATTCATATACTTTTTAGAGCAAATGTCTTTCTAATGTTGCATCCGAATTACAAGCAAAATTATGCAAGTTGCTGTTCAAGTCTCATTAACTGAACAAAATAAATCAGTAGCTAGGCCACCCTAAAATGCAAAACTAAAATCCCTAGGACCAGTGTTTCCTGCAGCATCTCTCAGGCAGCAGTCAGTTGTGGTTCAGTCTCTCCATCACAAGATACAGAGGCTATTCTTACTGTATGCATTGTGACAGGTAATTTATTTTGGACAATATTTAAGCAGTCAATCAAAAGAAGTTACCTCTCACTATGGTTTCTTTTCTGCAGAATCTGCAGTATGATGAGAGCAAAAGAAGCCTTGTAAATCCTTTCAACAAGCAAGTTAATTAACAAGATATGGCTACGGTCAGCATGAATTTACCTGTCTGCCTTCCTCACTCCCTCCACTTATTGCACTGGTCTGTAAAAAGGTCTTTCTTTACAGCAGAGCTCCAGGCAAAAGCTAGGCTAAGCTGTTAAGAAGAGAGTGATGGTTCAGAAACTCTGATACCTGAGTCAGCAAGCTGAAGAAAAGAACAGTAGAGTGCTCCCACTTAGGACAAATGTTTCCCTTCTGACAAAAACAACAAAAAAAATTGGACCCAACTCTAAGCTTTGTTGCTTTTGAACCCCGAAGTCTGAGCTAATGCAATGCCAGGCTCAAATTCTCACGCTATGTTGGAAACAAACATTAGTCAGTTTCATGGGGATACCCTCAGTTGTCTTATTCCTCCAGACCTCTTATGCAGACCTGCATTGTCTGCCCACCTTGTTATTGCTGCAAGCAGGTAATTAATGTACAGCCTTCAGTAAGGTAGGGGTCTGAGAGGTTTTCTTCTACATACTTGAAAATTGTCTTCTCATCTCCTGAGCTGAGCTTCTACGAAGCTTCTGCTTCCCTCTCCCAAGCCACCTACCTACTGCATAGGAGCAGGGCTTTACTGGGCAGCTTTCAGTACAGAAAATGCCTCAGAAAATTGATATATATGAAAATATTTTGAAATATTTGAAATATCCCGCAAGTTTTCTGAATTTGTACAAGTATTGCTTTGTCATATTTGCTAGCAATAGCAGAAATCGTCTACCATCAACTGCTGGGTTTTTGTTTCCTGTCCAGATCGAGTTATCCCAGTTGTGTCTGGAGGATTCAGAAAATAAATCAGCCATTCTACACAAGCCACTCATTGATTTGCTGGGAAAGGAAAAAGAAACAGTAAAAGGATTTCAAAATAGTACCCAGCAGAAACATACATAACAAGCATTCTGTGGAGGCAGACAAATGATCCATCCAGACTGTCTTGTTTTCAATAGCAGCAACAGGAGATATTATCTAAGGAGAGTGCAAGTGCCTTACGGTGAGTCCACGCTTCTGTGTTCTCCCAGGATCAACAAGTATTGGATTGGGAATATTTAAAGGCATGTCCTTACTATATAATTTTAATATTCACATAAATTGCCTGTGAGTTTGATTAGCCTATTTCTGACCCTGCTGATGCCACCTGTCTCTGCTGCCTTGTGGGGCAGGAAGTCCCAGGCTGTCAATACCCACCACATATTTTTTTCTGATTTTAAACTCATGTTTCACAAATTTTACTGCCACCAAATTCTTGCGTTGCAGGACTTGGTCAAAATCAGTGCAGATTCAGCTTATCCACACCCTTTGTGATCTTATAAATCATAATCTTCTATCCCAGCTCATAGGCAATACAATCCCCAGCTCATTTTACTTTGCCCTTTTTGTACCCTTTCATGTACAGTCACCATGCAGAAGATCCATGAACAGCATCTTACTAAAAAGTTGTCTGTAAGAACAAGCTTACAAAATGGGGTAAGGTACATTCAGTTTTGTTAGTGTAACAAAGCTTGGCTCTAACAAATAGCTAATGTGTGGGAAGGTAAACCTCAGTGCTAGCAATTCTTGTCAAGCAGTTAAGACAAAAAAGAACTTACCTGCAAGCACAGGCAGCTTTCCCTAGTATAGGCCAGGGGTTGGACACAGCCCTCCAATGTATCCCAAAAATCATCAGGTCAACCTAGTGGACTTCTGGTAACCATACGTGTTCTCAGAGATCCAGCAGACTCACTGACAGCCACAATTGCCAGCTCTTGCTGTGTTATCATTCATTAGTAAAAGGAAATCTTTGTATGGATTCTGTAAAACTTCTGACTTGCAGAAGCTGGCATGCTTTTGTTACTTGTAGTAAGGAGGACATCCTGTCCATGCAGAACTGGGCTACAGTCTGGTGACCTGGTGGCGCTTGTCTAATATGCAAGAGCATCATCTTGTCTCATGTGATGTGAGCCTAAACACAGGCAGGTATGTTTGGATGACATCAATCACACAGTGCTGCAAGGCCCCCCACACCCTGCATGCATTTTCAGACCACTCATATCTGTTGGAAATCATTCCTGACAACACCATTGTCATCAAGTTACATTACAGAAAAAAAAAAACCAACAAAAACCCACCTTCAGAAGACTGCATGGTGCTGCAACTCAGAAACCAATTTCTGTTTATATTAGAGAAAAAAAAATCAACTAGAAAAAGAAAGGCAATCCAAGGTAGAAAAAACCAACATTTTTATATACCTGAAATTCCTAATGGGTGATGTAGAAGACACTCCCTTTTATTTATGCCAGTGAATAATGAGTCACATAAAAGTACATGAATTCAAGCCAGTATGATATTGCTATGGGTCATAATGCTTGCTGTGACAGGGAGCCCAAAGGATGCAACTGTGCTATCCACATTTTTCTTGTGGAAAAGCAGAAGGGATGAGACTTCCATGGCTGAAACAGTCCAGTCTAATTGTTCTCCAAGAGGGAAATGAAATGAGTGCTGAGCAGCATTTTCATCTGTTCCGACAAAGACTGAAATCCAGCATGAATAACAAATGAAAAGGTTTTCAGAAAGGTGGGAGAGGAATGAATGCATGTTGGGGATGACACATGCATCCCAGCTGCAGTATACCTGTGGCTTCTCAGAGCTGAGAACCCTGGAATAGCTCTGCCTGGTATGAGCAGCAGTTCTACCTTCTTCTCTACAGCATGCATATAAACTGCCCATCATATCTGTCCACTCAGTGGGGCAGGACAAAACACTGCATCCTTTCCACTCTATCTTTAAGCATTAAAAGTTCAACAACAGTTGGAAAAACACATATGCAGATCCCAATAATTAAAAATTAATTAACTTATTCAAAGATAATTTACAGGTAGATAAACTTGAAGGCTGAGATGAACAAATCAATCAGGATGTTTATAAACAGTTTATGAAATGGACTGTGATCTTGTTTAGACTTTGCATCTATGACAAACTGCAAGGATTTCAAGGCATGAACTCTGGTAAATAGACAAATCTAACTCTTCTATAAAGTACCCAAGTATTTAGTCTTCAGTGACATTGCATATGTAATGGCAGAAGCATGAAACATATTTAGAGGCAGACAGTCAAATCTCAGTCTGTCTCTTTCTCTCATTTTACGTCTGAGATGCTATATATAACCAGATAATATACATATACATATATTTATACATGAACCTGATATGACAAAAGGGCAATGATATGGGACAGTTGGCAAGTTCCAAGACAAATACTTTTGTCTGGCAGCATTTGCCCATGTAACTATTCAACTGTGACCCCAGCTAAAGGTGTATCTTTACTTGAGGAAGCTCCAGCAGATCAGCTTTGTCCCCATCTAGCCTTAAATGCTGCTTCCTCCCCTACAATAATGCCCAAATCCTGGTATCTCTTTTCCTTTTTTTTTACTACTAATATGAGTACTGTGGACTGTGGTATCAACCTTACATGAACAGAGAAATTATAGGCTTTTTACACAATGAAAGTGGAAAATTGTGGAGGCAAGGAGACAATTATTGCAAGGCCAGGCTCTTGCTTTTCATCCACCACAGTTTACAAGGGAGGACTTAGTCCCACTCTCTGTTAGACTCTGTCTGTAGCCCACACTGCCAAAATCTGTTCCGAAAGGCTAGACTGTATCTACAACCTCAATACTAACATGGACCCATTCTCTTCAAGCTGCTTCAAGTGGCCCTTCAGCAATACAAGGGGACCCTACTTACCACAACTTTTCCATTGAGACCACAACCCCACAGCTTCAGCACAGCCAGAGAACACAGCACAGATATCCTCCAGGCTGCTCTCCCTTCCCACTCCATCACACACCATCCCTCAGAAACAGCCAGCACGTGTGCACAATTCTTTTTACCTCTTCCCTAGGCCACAAACCATCTCTTCTGAGGCTTCCAACACTCATTCCAGGGGTGAGGTGGTTTCTCTGGTCCTGCCTCCAAAGCCACCGTATGTCCACACCACAGCCTATGGACTGCAAGCCTGCACACTCTGGCAGGAAGGAGGCAGGGTATCACAGCAGCAAAAACCTGCCAGCCACCTCACCACACGCCACATGGCCTCTCCTTACTGAGCATGCAGAGTCACTAAACCATGCTAACTCTTTGACTTGGAGCTGGCATGAACCAGTTGGAGACCATCTGGCAGCAGCTGCAGCAGAGCATGATGGAGCCAGTCTAGCCATACTCTTCCTGCTCAACAGCTCACAGGGAAAGACTTGTCAGCTTGTCAGGCAAGTGTCACTCAGCCTCTGCACTGCATGCAGCCAAAAACATTTTGCTACATGTGGACACCTGCAGGGAACTTACCCACCCAAAGGAGAGGACCACAGGTTGGGGCAAAGCACTTGTCCCTCACAGGGGATGTTCCTCTCTGCAGCCTAGTCAAACCAACATTAAAACAACCCGTTCCTAATGCTCTGAGATTTTGTAATTGAATCTGAGTAACTGAAATCAGCATAGAGTTCACATAACCTGTCTCTTCCTCCTTCTCAGTGAGAGAGTGAGCTAACGCTTGCATTAAGTACTCACAGCATCTTCTCATGATGCCCATCTTTTTCAAACAGATGTCTAGTGGCAAGAGAGTCCAGTGCAGACAAAAGTGTGCTGATCAACTTAGTGCACAAGAACTTTCCACCTTAGGAAGCCAGGACTGAGTGAATTATGTCTCTCCCCTGAAAATTCTAATCTAAAGCCCTGCATGTGGCAGCTGGCATGAGGCACAATGCTGCCGTGCCACAGGGTGCCAGGAAGGAGAGGTGCCAACAAGATGCTGGGACGTGTGTGCTACAACTGCCATGTGCAGCATCGAGGCTGGCAGTGCTGACTCTCATTTCTCTCAGTCACATCCAGATAAACTCAGCCTTCATTCACATTGTCTGCCAGCCAAAACTGTATCTCAGCACTGACATGAGCTGAAACAATAACAAACAAGGGGCCATCTATATCTTACAGCACGTGTCAAGTCAGAATCAAATCTGTAATTCCCCAAGTGGTGTATGGGATCTGAAACACTCACCCTGTTACAACCCTGAGACAGTGGATTGAGTACACTATCATCTGCAAAAAGTATACCTTTCTATGGAGATCCATAAAGACGTTTGTTACCTTTTTAGTTGATCTCTTATTAGATAGCAGAACGTTAATAAAGAAATAGCAAAATATGGTGGTTTTATCAGTCACCATATGAGCAAACAGACAAAGAGATGACAGTGCATTCTGCACAACAAACCAAATTCTGGTAGAAAAAGTAATGCAAGAACTTAATTTTCTGAAGAGCAATACGCAGGACTGTCATTGAAACAATGCATCTTCAATGTGGTTCATGTGTTTCTTCACAGAAAGTCCTAAGCAGAAATTATGTGGTATAAATAAAACTAAAACTAATTCAGATATTCTTAGAAACAAAAGGATGGCTTTCATATTCACTTGTATTACTATCTCAAGAGCAGAATAAGCTGCTGCACAATTATCAATGCCCTCCTGAAACCATACCACAAAGGTCCTAGCAGAGGGGCACTTTCTTTGTTCAGATTATTCCCACCCACATGGTGCTTCCCAGAAAGCTAAGCCATGCTTTGAGCTCTCCCCAGCCCCAGTGCCCACAGATTTCTGATAAACACACAGCCACAGCAAACAAATCAATACACAGCTTAAAAGCATATCCATCTATCTTCTTGCAAGAACTGCAATACAGAAAATAAACAATTAATTTATACCTGTCCCCTTTCTCCCTCATTTCATGCGTAATCCAGAAGACAGCAGCTGAATTTAAACAAGGGCTGTCCCAGTCAGATAAAAAGGAAATTTTTTTCAAATATAGGTTCTGGTTTTTTTGGTCTGAACAGAACTTAAGGGTCCCTTCTGCAGCTACTGTAATTTCCTTACGAAGTCTAAAAATAACCCTTTTTAGCAATACAGCTAATCTTTTACTGATTTAAAATCTTGAGAAAAGTTCTTATGGGAGAGGACTCAAAACAGACTTTCTCTCCCTACTTTTTCCTTAAGATATGCTGAATTTCCTTTTTCCCACCTTACTTACTTGGAGGAGCTGCTAATTTTCACTGTTCTGTCACCAAGGATAAATGCGCCTCACTTGGGGCTAATCAGCCCTAATTTTTATCTGCTCCCATTCCTTGGAGCAACAGGTCTACTGCCTAAAAGCAAGCATTAGGAATTGTTACACTTCTGCATATTTTTACTACAAGGGAAGACAATAGACAACCAAAACCATTACAAAGCAGCACCTCATGACAGGATTAAGGACCTTTGCAAGTTCTCCTCCTCCTTTTAATTTCTTAAGTTTCTAAAGCTATTTAATCACCATATGAGGAAATACTAGCGTTTACTTTTTGCTCTTCTCTGCTGTACTGAATGACCTTTCTTCCCTCCTCTCAATACAACAGCAAAAGCAAGCACAGAGGTTACAGCTGAACGACTGTGGACATATGTATTGCTAATTATTAATCCATGTTTTGCCGTTTTTTTCTGATAATATACATCCAGTATCAAAATGTTGCCAAGAAAGTGAACAAAATGAAAGCTGCATGCTGATATTAGCCTGAAGTGAAGTTTCAAAAGCTGAAAACATGTAAGCAGGCAAAATTTTCCTTAGGTAAACAGTTAATTTTCCATTCCCTACATCTAAATGCCATCACATATCTTGTATATACATACTTACACAAAGGGCATATTCCTTTGCCATTAGGCAATAGGGTAAATAATAGATTTAATATATTCGATTGCACACTATTAAGAAACATTCTGAATTTGCCTATTCAGAAAAGCATTTCCTTTTTCAGGGAGGAAGTCTGCCATCAAGGTGGGAAACTCTCTGCAATCATTTAAGTTGGGGAAACATCTTGTTGAGAAGAGAGTGATCCAATTTTTGAAGACTACACAAGTACAGGCACAAAACCTGCTTCAGTTTACTTCTACCAGAACAGAATTGGCAGTACAAAATACTTGCTTGTAAACAGGACAACAATCTTTCCAATGCAGTATATCTGCTTCACCAGAAAAATGTAAAGAGAAAAGAGAAGAAACATCAGGCAAATTATGCTAAGCTTGCAGAAGACAAATCTTGAGAAGAGAAATGAACACTGTGTGAACTGTTATTTAAAAAATATTATTTAAGAAGCAGACTATACTTACGTATGCAATGGAGTATTACAATTCAAATGCTTCATTTTTGCTGTATATTAATTATTTTATAGCACATTCATAATCTGGGGAAGAAATACAAACCCAGATGAAAATTATTTTGATTTATCAGAGGACATTGGTATGCTTCTTATCTGCTGCCATCACACTGAAAAATAACTGCTATGAAAATAGGACCTTTCAAAGAAGGAAAATACTAGATAGGTCACACATCAAAATTAAGTTCTTAAAGGATGAAAACCAGCATTCATTTCCTTATGATTTTGGCTAAATTCTTCATATGATAGCTCAGGCACATGAGCCTTTGAGTGCACATGCACAGGCACTATTTTCATCAGCAACTGTCAAGTAAGGCACGTTCTTTAAGGGTCAGTTTTAAGTTAGCTAAATGGCACTTAAACAACAAAATTCCTACGGAAACTTACTCAGTTTACATTGTCTCCACTCCCACCAAAACTAGGAAAGCAAATGTCAAACATGTCTAAAATTTGGTCAAGACTTATGGGGCAACATGCACCTCACAAACTGATGTGCCAAGTCACACCAACTTCTACTCTGTGAACTATTCTTGCAGCTCAGAGCGAATAAAGAAGTGGATGATTGCAAATTTTATCCTTAACTGAAGTCTTGTAGGTGCAGCGTGAAACCTCAAATCTTTGCATGTATCTCTCTGTTTGCTTAACTAGAACCAATTCTCAGCTGATTTTAAGAGAATTGTGGTGTTTGTTTTTTGGTGCATAAATCACAGATCAACAGTTGCTCTAGAATAGTAACTAGGTAGCTAGGATTGCTGCTGAAATTTGTGGTGGCTGGCTTTTGTTGTTGTTGTTGTGAATAAATACATGGGAGCTTAACATACTGTGAAGTAACATAACAAAATCAAGAGTATTTTTCAGATACTAGAATACAGTCTTGAAAAAGTGTGATAGAAATAGGAAGTATTAACTTAGAGGTGGACACTGCAGCACAAAAAGTAGACTGCAGATTTTCAGTGGTATTCGGCCTTTATTTTCCTTTGGGAGCTCATTGCAGGACTTGCAGAAGCAGAAAAGGACTTTCAAAGCTTACTTGGAGAACTGCTGATAATCAAATTACAGCAGGGACTACCAGAGCTGCAAGATATGTGAACACCCCTCTCTGCCATCTAGTCTGCTCCCAGTTGCAGGGAAAGGAGGAGCGTAAAAAGCAGCTGAAACAAACTTCATAGCATCACTGTTTAACAGCAAGATTTCTTGGTCCATAACTAATGAGATTTTTGTCTCAAGTAGGAGTTGGCCTCTCACACATGGCTATAGAGATGAATCAAGGTTTTCAAGGTGCCTCCCACCATCATCTCCCTACCAGCTCAGCAACACCCACAAATGCACGGCTCTTCATGGTGTTTACCTCTCTGCTGAGAGCTTGAGGCAGCTGGCCTTGTTGCAGGACAGGCACATAAACCCTGTCTCCATACATAAGGTGACCTACAGTGGCTCTGGTGGTGCTGCCTCTATGGCTGTGTATTTTGGAGCTGGGCAGTTTTTAGCTCATATGGAAATAAACACAGCTCTGTGTGTGAACACCACTCCATCTCCTCCCCGCCTGAAAGATTTTACATGCGGCTGCTCTGCTCAAAAAAAGCTGCAGAAACATTCCCAAAAGTGCCAATTAGCACGGCAATGCGGGAAAGCAAAACCCGAACAGGTATAACATTTGGCAGCAGCTCTTTGCTCAGAAACCAAAAAGCATTAAAGGTAGAAAAGAAAAGAAAAGAAAAGAAAAGAAAAGAAAAGAAAAGAAAAGAAAAGAAAAGAAAAGAAAAGAAAAGAAAAGAAAAGAAAAGAAAAGAAAAGAAAAGAAAAGAAAAGAAAAGAAAAGAAAAGAAAAGAAGACCTCTTTAAAAAATTCCACTTTGATTTTATTGACTTGGCAGCAGTGAACAGTGGCAGAAAGAATGCAACTGTGGAGAGAACATTTTGTTCATTCTCAGCAGCACACAGGTTTTTGAGGCAAGGTGGGACAGAACAGAAGAAATCACTCCCTACACTCTCTAGACCTGTGAAGACACCAGCCAGCCCCTCCCAGAAGCCATGAAATTAGTGTGTATTTACATTGCTGCAATAACAAAATAGCATTCACAAAGCAACAATTATGGTAACACACTTTAAAAAGAACTTTAGGAATCACTGCTGCTCTATGTGTATGAATATTATCTGTAAATATAAATTTCATCTTATTAAAAAGTGTTGATAAATGCTGCAAGATAGAGTTGACTCATGATGGAGACAACTGCTGTCTAAAGAAGTAATTAATTTCTACCTGTGAACAACTTCAAAGTTCCAGAAAAATAACTATTGCAGGCTGAGCTTTGTAGTTAGAAATTAGATGTTACTCCATTTGCCTGTTTCTGAAGGGAGGACAGAATAAAATCAAGAGACAACAAGCAGCTTGGAGATACTTGGACAGTCCTTTAGAAACACTCTTAGTTTCATCCATTCATCATGCAGAGCAAAGTGCTGCTGGAAAGCATGTTCAACGAGCCACCGTGCTCATCCGCGTTATCACTCATGGTGAGCATGACAGATTCTTGAGCTCTTTTCTCTGCAGCACTGAGAAGCACTGGTCTTGCCAACACAAACTGCTGCTCCTGAAAAGAGCTCATCTTAACAAAATCCAGTCGAGCTCCTGAACGCCATCCTCTCTGCAAAAATGGGACACACTCTCCACAATGCAACTGCAATCCTGCATGCTATCACCGAGTGGCAGCTGCACAGCTTTATCAGTATGTAAAGGAACTTGGAAAAATCTGACCCCCAAAGAAAAATAGCACCTCTGAGTGAGATTTCAGGATACCAAAACAGATTATCTCAGAACAAAAGATGATTTCCATAAAAACAGATGTTATTCCAACATACCCCAATGTTGATCACATTTTCAACAAAAATTAGATTTTTTTCTTTTTAAACAAATTTTCACAGTTCCAGAAAACGACCTCATTAAAAAGCTTACCATGTCACCCTCTTCAGCATCCAAACAGTGATTAATGACAGTAAAAATTCACTTCTAACATTCAAACCACAACACTTAAAACATATTTGTGGGACACTTTGAAGCAATTACTTTTTTTTTATTTTCAGCTTTGGTATCAAGACATATGGTTTCTGGTCCCAATCAGGTGGAACCCACACAGCTCACTCCCAAATTTGCCAAAATCATCAGTGGGCACAGCAGTGCATACTTCTACAGAGCAACCACTAAAGGGAGAAAGGGGGGAATATGCATCACACCTCCTACTATCCCTCAGGGCCAGCTGTGTTTTGCACCAGCTCATAGTTACAGTATGGGCGGAAATTTGCATTAGTGAAAAGTAGGAGGAATAAATAACAGGAATAAAAGATAAACAAATCTCCCAGCAAATGCGCTTTAATTATTTCCTGCCAAGTCTCTCACACCAACCTCTAATCGCAGATGAGATTATTTATTCATTTTATTTATTTATTGTTTATTCTTTATGCCCTAATCAGTCCTGTTCTTGATCTTGCCAGATCTGTTGATTAAATGATTGTTACTTACGTATATTACAAAATCAAAATGCATCACAATGACTTGTGGCAGCCTAGTGCTAGTTTTAGCAAACTTCTGTCAGAAAATTTCTGAGTCTCTATGTAAGTGTAAACAGGAAAACACCTCTGCTCTTGGCAGGACTGTAGCTCCTGCCCCCATATTGCAGGTGCTGCAGCAGACCACCTAATATACCCAACCAAAGCAACTCGAAGGAAAACAGGATGGGGAGACACGTTGCAAGCCAAGAGATATGTTGCTTTTGCCAGGAATATCTTCTATGCCAATATGGAGACTAGTCAGCTAACAGCAAGATTTAGTGGAATAGCAAGGACCCCATTTGATTTTCAAAAGACAGGAATCCACTGAAGCAGTTAGGCTATTACATGCTAGGTGAGCCTGCTACACTTGAACACTCCTAAAAGCCTCTGAATTTTGACCCAAATACCAAGATCTGTAAGCCTCCCAAGATGTAGGGGAGCAAGTTTCACAGGGATGGTGGCTGCCCCCACACAGCTTGCAGTCTGCACTGCTAGTTTGCAGTGCCTTGCCTTGCTCCTGCAAGATGGGTAAGATCTCACCACAGGGCCATTCAGAGAGTGAAAACAGCAGCAAAAACACCCACAAGGAGACACTGCCAATTTACTAACTGAGTAATTTATTTCCCAGCCCATCCTGCAGTGCTGGGACCTGCGGAGGGCAGCATGCATTGGCACATGCCCCAGAGACCAAAGCCTGGGCTGCCCCATCCTGCCCTCCAGCCCAGTTCTGCAGCCCAGCCACTTCCTTTAGCTTTATTCCAGGGGATATGGGGAGCTGATAAACTTAAAGCTAACAGCAAGCACAGGGTATTACTATTCCCCCCAATTTTGCAGAATGTCAGAGGGAATATTAACAATAGGCAAGCACAGGATGCACAAACACCCAACTTTCCCACGCATCAGCAGCAAAGATGTAAAAGCAGTGACCCATGCCAACTGATAAGCAGCTGTTGCAGTAAATTCACAGCAGAGCTGAGCCCAGGTTTAGAGCTAGAACACTATGGCTGACCTCATACTTATGGGTCTGTTTTTTGGTATGTAACCCACCTTGAAAATGGTTTAATTGCCCAAAAATTGACTGAATGATTGAACTTCATTAAGTGAAACCAGAATTTTCAGACATAATTTCTCCCAGATAGGGAAGTCAAAATTGTAAACTCTAACTCTGCTACTCACTTCCTATGCTTGGTCAACCTCCCTGGCCAAAATATTCAAAGTAATGACCCACCCTTTCAGCTGGAGATGCCTCTAGTATTTTGCAAGGTGTAACCATTTTCCATCAAGTAGGCCAAGACTCAAAATACATAAAATATGAAGGTATATCTGTCTTTTGCTCTACCTGGAAAACACAAGTTTTTCAGCACAGCTTAAACTATTGAGAGCAGAACTGGCTAAGGCCAGTGTAAAACCTGGCAGTAATATCAATCTTATTTACCAACAAATGGTGAATAATCAACAGATAAAAGGACTACAAATCTCATTTCCCAGCATTATGTCTACTTCTTCAGGAAATGATATGTTCCTCTCAGTTCAAACTAATTCAACCAGTATGTAATCAAGACAATTTTCTAAAAGCCTGTGCTGAGAGTACTGGGCAGAGAGTTTTCTTTGCAATAACCCAATCTTTTCCTAAAGAGGCTTCACTTTTGTAGGTGACGTTCTATCAGTGAAACGCAGCTGCACAAATCAAGCTTCCTTTTGCCCCTAGTGAAGACACAGACACTTAATGACTGTTCCTGTCAACAAATTCATCTTCTCTTACTCACAGAAATATACTTGACTTCAAGCACATTCAGCCCAGTGGTTATAGCATAATATAAACCAGTTATTACTCAATTTTCTGTTACTTTTATATTATAGCATGTATGCATTTCCATTTATCTTTAGTAGACCACAGTCTTTTCATTGGCACTACTAGCTCACTTTTACGGTCATTTGTAACTCCCAGCTGGAAGGAGAGGCTGAGTTTTCTATTTGTTTGCTTGTTTAGTAGCACAGTGTGAAATAAAGAGCAATAATTCTTAATAAGCACCCTTGGGGAAATGGTCATCCAGACATATTCCCCTACACTGCATACAGTGCCAATAATGTACTGGTAGAGGAGATCATGAAGGAGAAACAGAGGAGAAAGGGTGTGTATTTTTATTTAATTATTTTTGCTAAAAAAGGAAAGGAGAGAAAAAGTAATACATACTAGTTTTGTTATCCTTTTCAAATACAAGACCAGCAGAGAAAACAGATGGTTTGTATGAGGTGAAAACTGAAGCATCTTTTCTCCATATTTTTTTTTTTTTTCAAACTGCAACATGTTGTGCAGTTTATGTACCAAACCAGCTGCATGCACTTTACCCAGAATATCCTTCCTAACTTTTGCTTTGAAACTTGTCACTGCTTGTTCATTTCAGAAGGACAGTTGGACACTTAGATATATGTACACTAATCGGACCACATAATATGTTGTGGCACTAACCTTGTTATCTGTCTCAAAACAAGATAAGGCTAGAGATTGATTTATTCTGTATTTAAGCAAAATCCTAGACATTTAAAATAAATAATACAGTATTTTCTTATGATGACAGCTGAATGAACTGTGCCCTTGTTTAAGCCACAACATTAATTAGTTTAACAGTTAAGCAAAAAGTGACATTATTTAAATGGCTGGAAGTCTAATTTTATTAGTAGAATGAAGGACAGCTGTGAATTGTGGCAGAGACAGATTTAAGAGGGGACCTAAAGCAGGGGTGAGAAATCAAGTAGGTACCAGCAGAACCACAGACTAGTACCAACTCACTGCCCAGGAGCCTGCAGAACCATCAGAAAGGTTCGTTGAGGCTGCAGTCACAGGCTCTGCTTACTCTTATGTGATGTGCTTCTTCAGCAAGAGCCTAATCTTTGTCTGTTTTCAGTTGTCTTGTACTTAGAAGAGGACCCTTTTTCAACCACAAAGATTCCCCGGGGCAGCAAGATAGGAGTTTCATGTCCAAGCAGTAACTGTCCTCTAGCTTTGCTACTCAGGCAAACCAGAGCAGTTGCATAAGAAATTCCTTTAAAACATCTGGGCTCCTTCTTTGCCCACCATGTCCTCCCACAGATATACCTTAAATTACTGTCTAGGAGGACACAGCTGTGTCAGAGCACCAGCATTTTGCAAATTTTCATTCAAGGCACTGAAATGCAGACCAATCCTCAGCAGTGCCCCCATACATTCATTTAGAGAGGGCAAGTAAATGTCACTCAATTTGTTCTCTTTGCTTGAAAGAAATGTAATCTGCATCGGAGTATCTAATTGCTTATACCACAGAGCAATTTCTGCCTAAGAAACTTTATATTAAGAAGCTTAATAAACAATTGGCAAAGAGCAATGGACAATGGAGAATAACTACACATTCCAATAGCATACATTTGTGGACAAACTCTGAATTGTACTCATATTAAGGAATAATGCAGTGTGTTAACTAGCACAAGACAAGGAATGAATATGGATTCTGCAAATAAAAAAATTAAGCTTGTTAAGTCCAACATTCTGACCATTTTATTTCTAGTTAANTAATTTTATATTCTATATTAAAAATTATATTAAAATATATTGTGTATTTTATATTTAAATACATTAATACATTAAAAGAACATCAATTAAATAATTTTATTTTTCCCAAACGTGCTTGCACTCTTCTCAGTATTTTTACAAAAAAAAAAGGTGCATTTTTATTTGAAAGGCTTTATTATACAGACACACATAACATTACATGTGTTAATTAACAGATGTCAGGTTTGATAGTCTGCAAGCCAAGATTTATTCCTACTGTTGACTGTATGGGGTTTTTTAATGATTATTATTTTATCTTTTATACTTTTATCTCATACAGATAGCACAAGCCATGGAAAGATGATGTCACTTTAGTGTAAGAGCATCTGAGTATTGGAGACCTATTTGCAATTAAAAGTTTCATAATTCTCTCCCCTAGCAACATAATTAGCTTTACCTTAAAAACTTTCTGGTTATTCGTCTCAAATCACTAATCTTATTTGCATTATGTATGAGAGCTAAAGGATATACCATGAAACACTTCGTGAAAATACACTTTTACAAACCTAAAATTTTTGCAGAGGTGCTTGCATGGTAGTTTTTCTAATTATACCTAAGAGGTAAGTTGAATACAACCAGTTTCTTATACCTGATAGTAACTTTTTTTCTTAACTCAAAATAAATGCAAGAGGATTTACCACTGATTATCTGGACTTTCTTCCCATGTGAAATCCCTTCTCTCTTCTGGTAAACAGGTCTTGCTAAAGGGAAAATGTGGGACCACAAACCCCCCCATCTCAGAGACCCATGCCTTGGTATAAATGGCTCAGAATAGGGACCATTATTTTTCCCATCATCCAACAGGTTCACAACCATCTAGTCGGAGAACTTCAGATACCATGTCTCAGTTCATGTCTGCCCTCCAATGTCTTTCATTTTCATTTCAGTGAAAAGTATCACTACTGGATTTCAGTAAAAGATTGCTGGCGTTCACCAGGATTTTACCCTCACATTGGCACTAAGGTATGGGACAAGCATCCTGATTTAAATAGGTTTATCTACTGTGCTTAGTATTTCACATGTATAGAAGGATGCCATATTTTTCTTAATTATGGCTTTATTTTGATAATTTGATAAAGTTTCTTCAAGATATCTGCAACTTGATACACCTATTTATCTACTGCTAACCCCTGACCAGTTACATGTAATCATAATTTTAGCATACTTCTCAATATTTAGCAATTGTCCGTCTTCATTCAGCAGAATCCTCCTCAGGCTTGTGTCTGCAGAACAGCAGCAACACATCTTTAGAAGTGTGTAGATGAACATTCAGCCCTGCAGGACCTCAGCTCTTCTGAGATGTAAGAGGAGGAAAATGCAATAATTTGCAACTCTAAAAATTGGCACTGCCTACACAAGGTTTTCAGACCCGGAATACACATTTTTCCCAGCACAAATGTGTGGTGGGCAAGCAATGAAAAATAATTTTGCCATCACTAGAAAGTGATTTTTTTTTATGCTGAACGCTTTCTAACATCAATCTTATGATTTTTCTAAATAAAACAAGTTTCCCATTGAACTATCCACACTGCCATCTAGTGCAAGAAGCTGGGTTGTTGGAGTTTTTCTTTTTAAAAAGATTAAACTGCTAGTTTTAAAGGAGCAGATTTTCAGCATGTTTCTCCCATACAAAGCAGCAAAAAGAGAAAAAGATTGCAAAACACTTCTCCTGTATTTTCAATGGCCAACAAAAATTACCTTCTGCTTTTTTAACTGCAGACCATAACAGCCAAAGGTGTGAGATCAGCATTGCAAAAAAAGACTTGTTCACAGAGAGATATGACAGTTTATTATTAAATCAGGTATTAGGAACAGAAGAGGTTTTTCAGTTCTCTTTTTAATAAGCACATCAATTATACAGAAACCAGGGTGTGTCTGGGAACCTAACGAAATCCATCCAGCAACTGTCAGCCCACGGCTAAAACACACGGCCTCACCCCGAGAGGATGGCAGATGTTACAACAAAATTATTATTTGCGTGTTACACTAATCATTACATTATATCTGAAGGCAAAGCTCTGCTGGCTGTCATAGCTGTCAAAAGCAAACTGCACAGGACAAGGGTTACACAGCTCTCTGCTTCCTGCAATGGATTGTGAGCTGCTGCTACCCAGGGCACAGAGGGACAGGAAGGAGCAGGGTAAGGCACCTTGGGTCAATTTCTGCCCATCTGCCTGCTGGGGGCAAGGCAGGGACATGGGACATGCCACTTGGTGTTCTACACTCTGCCAGAGAGGGTCATCATGGGATGCTGAGGGGCCCACACCAGCTACTTAGCAACTCTTCTAGTCAGCAAGATGAGTAAGGAAATCATACTGCCAGCTAGGCATTGCGTCTGGCTGTTTCAGGCATCACTGTCTAGCACCCAAAAAAGATGCACATTGTTAAGTATGGGTTGGTTCCTAGCCAAGGAGTTTTCATGTCTGTAACGTTTAGCTCCCCCTTTAATACTAAGTGTGGGGGGCCTTCCTCTGTCCAGGAGGGGAAGAGATGGAGCTCCTCCCAAGAGCTGGGGTCAAAACTTAGTGAATGCTTCAAGTTATCCATTGCAGGAACCTGCCTGCTTTCTCCACTGACTCAAAGTAGATGAGGAAAATTATGAAACCTGCATCTTGGATGATATGCCCAAATTACATGACTTTTATAATCCATGATGCTTGCATTTCACTTGTGGTAAAGTGATGCCTTGGCAAGACCCTCAATGCATCTAGTTTTTAGCATTTTGAGTTTTTTTTCATGAAAAGCAGGAATGTTTGTGCACAAATTAATGCCCTCCTCTGTATGGTATCAGAAAAAACCTACCTGTAACTGAAAAAAATTCTTAGTTCAGCAGCCTGCTCACTTGTGATTTTTACTATGCACTGAATTAGTCACAGAAAAATTATACCAGAAGATCTGGTGTCTAAATAAGCCTCTCTACCCATGGCTCTCAAGCAGGACAACAACAACACAGTTAAATTGCTCAGTAGCCCTGTGAGATCAGAGTATGTTTCCTGCTATGAAGGAATGGCTTTCCTTAGAGCATAAATTTACTGCCCACCTTGGGACCGGAGATGTTGCGAGCAGTGACCCAGTGATGCGGACTCTCTCAAAAGTGTCCCAGAAAACAATGGAAAGTTCTTTCAATTTTGTTATAAAGAAATACGTTCAACCAGCTAACAAAAACCATACAGGTCTTCAGTCTAAAGCTTCTTAAAAGAACAAATTCTTTGCTAACTTACTGGCACAGTCTGAAGGAGACTCTACTTCTTTCAGATATTACAGGGTTTCTCTGTTGTCTCTTAAAAATCATTGGGGAGGATCCCATGGAGCACGTAAGCATTTGTATACCAAGGAAAGTGGTTGCTTTCTGTGCCACTTAGCTCATTTGCACTGCTGAACAGCTCAGCAGTCAGTGGATGTGCCTCAGTCTAGCACCTTTCTTTCAAGTGGAATTACAAAACTTTTTTGCTTGGTAATAGGACATAGACTGCTCCCAGGGGCGTGGATTGCACTGCAAAGGAAAGTAAAGTCCATGGCACAGGGACCTGCCTGGTAAATCCTGTCACCTTTGTGACCAAAAGACTACAACTTGCTGTGTGTCGACAAGACTAGTCACTTCTATCTACCCTTCTGCTGTCCTCCAGAGAAGCTTTGTCTAAAACTGCACAGATCCATTATCTACAGTTGACCTTTTATCCAAAAATTAAACAAAACAAAACCCAACCCTTTGTGAACTTAGCAAAAAGTATCTTCATGACCCAGTCAAAGACACCATGGTAAGTAAGACACCAGCAGTAGCTGTCCTGAAGGCAGTCACCACTAGTTGTGCCAGCTGCAAGGGCCATGGTGGTAATGTGCTACAGTCTTTCTCAAAGTCACGGTGGTCAGCTGGTACCATGAATTTAGGAGACTTTACCTTTACCTGTATCTCTAGTCCACTGTAGCTGGGTCCAGCCTAGCCACAGCCCATCAGTGGCCACCAGGTCACAACCCAGAGGGACAGTACTCAGGTCACCTAGTACCAAGCAGACTCCTCAGTGATGTTTTACCCTGCAAACAGGTCTTACTGAACAATTGATCAGTCATAAAGCTGGTGGGAAGGGAAACAGTCTTTTGGTTTGGGAGGGAGGAGGATTTGGCAACTCCTTGGCCAGCTCACCAGATTGACAACTCAGGTCTCACCATGTGGAGGCAGAGCTGATGAGTGGTGATGCTGCTGATGATATGGCAAATTAAGAAACCAAACCTGAGATGCAAGGTAGGAGAGGAATTTCACCGTCAGAGTGTTTCCTTCTCTCTCACACTAAAACAATGACTATCAAATGCTATGAAAAAAAAAAGCAAGTCCCTGTTAAAATATGTAAAATTCCTAACCTCTGCTACTGTATGCAAAAGCAGAACAGGATCACCTTGATTCCTGCCCCCCTCCTCCTTATTCAGTGCTAGAAATACTCAAAATACTTAAAAATGGAAGACAAAAGAAATATATCTAGAAGTTATACAATCATATTTTTACAGTTTAGCAAGAAGCCTTTGACAGCAGCAAGGAAAACCAAGTATTTTTCCTAGTATTGGGCCATCAAAACAAGATAGGGCAGGAAGGAGAAATAATGTACATTACCAATATACTTCCCTACGCTGCATTTAAAGTATTCTTCAATTTGCATTTCAGTAATTTGTTAAAATTATGATTTGAGATATAAAGACACTGCTTGCCTCTGTAGGGAGAAAATGTGTGTGGCCAAAGCTCAGTTGGAATTGAAGCTGGCAGTACTGTGGGGGATAATAAAAAGTTTTTTAAAATACAATAACAAAAGGTAGTGCAAAAGTAACATTGGCCTGTTAGAGAATGAAAATAATCACAGAGGCATGAACTTCTGCAGGATCTGCTGCTCCTCCTGGATCCCTGTAAATCTATGGGGGCCTAATGGGATTCTGAGAGTATTTAAAGAGCTGGCTGATGTCAACTACAAGGCCTCTCTCAATGATTTTTGAATGGTTTTGGGAATCTGGAAAGGGCTCAATTGACTGGAAGCTGCTAACATTGTCCCAGCTTCCAAGAACAGCGTGAAGGATGAGCCTGGAAACTATAGGCCTGTCACAGTCTCACTTCAGTGACTGACAAAATTTTGGAGATTACTCTGTGAGGTTTTGAAAAACACCTGAAGGACAACGCCATCATTGGTCACAGCCAAAACCTGTTCATAAGGGAAAAATCCTGTTTGTCAAACTTGATTTTATTTTATGACAGGGTAATCCACACAGCTGATCAAGGGAAGATGAGTTAATATTTCAGTAAAGTTTTTGATACTGTCTCTCACAGGGTCCTTTTGGATATCTCATGTGATGGGTGACCAGCTGGCTGAGTGGTGGTCCACAAGGGTTACAGTGAATGGGGTGACATCAGGCTGGTGACCTGTCACCAGTGGGGTTCCACAGGGCTCTGTCTTAAGGCCAGCGCTCTTCAACATCTTCATTAGTGACTTGGGTCCAGTCCAGGGCCTGAAAGGGATACTAAGCAAGTTTGCTGACAAGGCAGAATTGAGAAGAGCTGTTGAAGCCAGAGAGGCCCAGCAGAGAGACTTAGGCAAATTGCCTAATAGGGACTGGACAATCACCAGCCACTGGAAGTTTATCATAAAGACAAGTGCCACATGTAGCAGCACCTGGGACAGGGCAAGCCTGGATGTATGGACAGACTGGGATACAAAAGGCTGGGAGAGCAGCCCCTTGGAAACACACCAGTGGGCCCTGGTCAACAGCAAGCTGAACATGGCTCAGCAGTGCCCTGGCAGCCAAGAGGGCCAACTCTGTCCTGGGGGGCATCAGGCCCAGCATCAGCCAGGCAAGGGAGGGGATTGTCCCCTCTGCTCTGCACTGGGGCAGCCTCACCTCAAGTGCTGGGGACAGTTTTGGGTGCCACAGTGTAAGAGATATAAAGCTATTGGAGAGTGTCCAAAGGAGGGCCACGAGGACAGTGAAGGATATGGAGGGGAAGCCGTGTGAGGAGCAGCTGAGGTCACTTGGTCTGTTCAGCCTGGAGGAGACTGAGGGGAGACCTCACTGCAGTTACAGCTTCCTTGTGAGGGGAAGAGCAGGGGCAGAGTAGATACTGATCTCTTCTCTGTGATGACAGTGACAGGACCCGAGAGAATGGCCTGAAGCTGTGTAAGAGGAGGCTTAGGTTGGATGTTAGAAAAAAGGTTCTTCAGCAAGAGGGTGGTTGGGAACTGGAACAGGCTCTCCAGGAAAGTGGTCACAGCCCCCAGCCTGATAGAGTCCAAGAGGTCTTTGGACAACACTCTCAGGCCACTGCTCACATGGGGTGACTCTTGGGGAACCCTGTGCAGGGCCAGGAGTTGGCCCCAATGATCCTTGTGGATCCCTTCCAACTCAGGATATTCTATGAATTTTTACTGGTGTGAGAGAAAATAAAAAACTTTCATTATTAAAAAGACATTAAATATGTCATTTAAAAACTACAAATACATTTACAGGAAGCAAATGTTTCCCAGGTTTGAAAAACTAGGGAATGTCAAGCAGGATAAAAAGAAAAAATAAAAATGAGGTGCACTCACAAAACCCAAGTAGCTCATGAAACTCCTTGCCACAGGATGTTATTGACTGTGCTAAAAGTCACCCATATTTAAAAACCCCAGATGGAAAAAAAATACAATCTAATTGTCCATTAAAGGCTATTGAAGCAAACAAATACCTTCCTGTGGCTTAAGAAAGTGCTGCACCACAAATTGCTAGAGATTAGTGGTATATTCCAGGAGTGCACTACATGCCTACCCTGTTCTTATGTTATATTCGCTGGGCACTTTTCTCTGGTCACTGCCAGGAAACAGACTGAGCCCTGTGGACCTTGATCTGATCCAGCAGAGACACACCTGTATAAACAAAACAGAATAAGGTGACAGATGGAAAGCGTCATTTCAGATAATTTCTTCCACTAGTGGCAGCCTTAACAGAAGTGGTCTGAAGTGACTGTGTAATTTTGAAGTATTCAACCTCATCCTTTTATGGACAAATACATGCTAAATTCTAGAACGAGCCTAAGGATAGTGTAGCATACCTGCACTTCTCTGAAAGCTTTCCAGACAGCTGGCTTCCTGGTTTCCTTTTTTTTTTGTAAATCAACACTTAGCATTTCTAAACAATTTGGAACAACATTTCAAAGAAGGCACAAGCTCTGCATCCCATCACCAGACACATGCCAAAACTTATCCATAGTTGCTAACTAAATTTCAAAGACATGGAAATATTTTACTAGCTCTCTATCAGGTTGTGCAAGTGTCCACAGACAGACCTTGTTTGGGGGGGTGTTGTTCATCTACCAATAGGGCATTTTGCTAAGGAATGCCTAACCTAAAGTACACATTTGAGAGAAACCTGGCAAGTCTACAGATTATCACAGACTAGGAAATAAAGGATGTTTTCAATCCTACAGCAAGTTGAGCTGAAAATTTGTTTTTCTAAAATTGAGATGAAAATCTGTGCACCTTTCTTATTATAATGATTTATATATATACACATTATGTTATGAAAAATAGTGTTTGCAAAGGAGGCCATCCTGTTGAACAGAGAGCGAGAACATCCTTCAGGGCATACTCATGCAGATTTACACTGATATTACCTGATAGCTGAGTCCTAAAGCAGCCTGGCTCTTGAGAAAAACAGAGGTGCCTGCTGCCAAACTGCTGAGGCTGCTCACCCTCCTCACGACTGTTACAGAGACTCCTGGGAACTTCTGAAGGTTGCTTTGTTCATTCTTGGCTTTTCCTCACTCTAAGGTTTATATCTTGATGATTATTTCATGCAGCACCTTCTTCTCTGCTGAGCTACCCACTGCATGGCACCAGATTTTTCAGCAAGGGAAGGGTAGAGCCCTAAAGGAAAGCCAAGCCTCTGGAGCAGTTTTCTGCCCAGAATATGCTAACACTTAAAAAGCAAAGCCTTTAACACATTTTTTCAAAAACTGCTTGCACAGATTTACCATGAAAATGCACGAATCCCAAACTGCATCATCTGCCACCTGCAGGCAGAAGGGCAGCAGACTTGTATGCACAGAGTGCATGGTTCTCCCTCAGACACCAGTTGTGTGTGTCGTCATCACAAATGCTATGGATGAATCTCTGGGTTTCTGCACTTACTGTACAGACCTATGAATTCCATCTGTGCTTACCCTTCTGCCCAGCTCACCCCTTGTGGTTTCTGTACTAGGAGAAAAGCAGGCTAGTTTGATTAATGAGTCATTCAAACACTTAGACTAATTCTCTTGCATAAGATATTGAAGCCAATGCAGAATTATTTGTAGAGTATTAACACTGTGCAATATTAACACTTTTTTTAAACAGTCCAATGGAGAACAGCTTAAGAACAATCCTATTTTTTCACATTGGTCAAAACTGTCAGTCCTGCAAGGCATCTGAGAGCTAATAAACAGATCGATTCATGTACAGTATCACTCTACAGAATCTGAAGACTTGGCATATTTTGGAAAGATTGACGAAGGACACTCCATCCCATAGTACATATGAATTGTGGAAAACCCTAAAGAGACAGAAGGGAGCGTGTGGATCACCCTGGGTGGGTAACATCACATAGAGATGCTGCTGCTGAGTGTAACAGCATAAGCAATGCCCCGCTGCAGCCAAAGGAGACCAGCTGGCCTGTGGGGAGACCAGCAACTGCTGCAATCAGCGAGACACGGCAAGTACTGCACAGTGATAAAAACTCCTGTCAGGCTTCCAGACCTGTTCTGCAGGCAGGAGAAGGAGGGGACTCTAGGATGACATGTTTCCAAATGCCCCCCAGTGAACAGCTGCTGTGCTCACTGGAGACATGCCTTTGTTCAGAGCACAGAAGGCACCAGGAATTAGGAGAGGCATTGAAGTGCCACAATGGTGCCAGCTCTGCTACCACATAGGTGTGCCAGAAGGGGCTTTGTCTAACTCCCAGGATGGGATCCAGGCTGCTTGGGTGCTCCTGGGCTGAGGGCAAATACTACAGTGTACCTCTGATTTCCTCAAGGCTGTGAGTCTCAGTGGCCCATAAATGCCAATGTCCACTCACTCCCCTCTTCCCCCCAAAGAAGATTTTTGGCAGCATTGATATGGATGACCTAGAATCCCCTGAGAACTGTCTCCCTAAATTTCACTGCCTTTAATGCTTTCATTGTGAAATGAACCATGCTTCTGAAATCTTAAAGCCAAGTTTCAAAACTTGTGATTATCTTGGAAGCAAGTTGTGCATTTATGCATAAATACCAGGAGATAATAGAAAGGCTGACAGAATTCATCAAGAAGCCTATGTACACACATGGAAAAAGTGCTTAAATGCTACTTTTAACCTTCTCATTACTCAAAACTTGGACATGCAAATACATACGCAAAAACCTAATACAAGGAAAAGAACCCAGCAAACCAACACAGAGCTTTCTCTCGTATCTGCTGTTGCTGTCATCTAAAACCAACAACAGCACTGCCAAAATAATTATCTTTATTAAGGACAGAGTCTGTATAAAACACAGAAGAAACTAGGAGTTTCAATCACCCAGGCACATTAGAGCTGCCTAAGTGCCCTTCCCACTTAGACTGATTTTCTCATGATCCATGTGTGCCTAAAGCCTTTGCTTTCCTTCCTACCTTACATGCATCTGGCAACAGGCTTGTAATGTAGATTTATGAAAACACTCTCAAGCATGAAGTGCTGCACTGTTGGGATTAACACAAAATTCTCTTAACAAAAGAACGCTCCACCAGTGGAACAGTTGTTGATTACTAACCTGCAATGTCTGAAGCTGCACAGCAAACTCTTACTATACTTCCATATATCCTATGCAGGGTATCAAATAAGGACAGAGTACCCAAGCAGTCTTGCAGAAACACCATTCTGACAGTGCTCCCTGGAATGTCCTTGTGTGTGTACTGTCACAGAAGACACATGGGGAATCGTGCATACCAGATCTGATATAAACTTTGTATGTTGGCTGAAACAAAAACACCAGTTAAATTTATCTGCATACTGTCCCTCTGAAAGGTACCAAACCCCACAATAAATAACATTATTCCTTGTAGCTTGTCTGTACTTTGCCACTGATATGTGATTCTTAGTATCTCAGTTTTTTTTAAATCTTATCTCCTCCCTTAGAGAAACCTAAGCCAGCAGCCCTACTTTCCTTCAGAAAGCTATTTGATATACAGCCATTATCCTACTTGCCTTCTCTCACAAATCTTCAGAGCAGCACCTGTGGCAGTACCCACAGTGCTGTGACAGGCAGTTTCAGCAGGGTCCCCTCTGCACAGAGAACAGCATCTAAAGATCAGTCCAGCCATCAGGCATAAACCATGCAACTGTCCCTGTGGTAATTCCAACAGTTTTGAGTTGTAGTTCTTATTTTCCAGGATTTATTTCCCAAAGAATTAAACGGGACAGATTAGTCCACTCAGTGGTTGTTCCAACATATCCATACATTCAAAGGCATGAGTATCACCTGCTCCCTCATTTTTATACCAGATTTTAATTTAAAGAACAAACAAGAAAGCAGCAGCAGAATTTTGCAGCAGCCTTGCTCCATTTGGGAGGGAGTCAAAGAGCTTCTGTTACCTTTTCAGTTCAGTTTCTAATGGAAAGGACATTTTTCATAATGAAACAGCATAGTCATTTTGCAGTGCCTTGTAACAGACAATAATGCTACCTCCACCTTATCTCACTTGTGGAGCCTGCAACAGAGAACATTTTAAAACAACAGAAGTAAGCAGAGACAGGACAGTATTTGCAGAGCTATTCAGGATACCAAAACCTACCAGCTTTTGAGAAGATCTGAATTTATGGCCACTTGATTTGTTCTAATTGCCTGACAAGACACAAACACAGCTAATGCCTTTTAAAATTAGCCTGCATGTGGATAAAAACATATTTTCTATAACCAAGAGCCACCTAATGGACACTGTCTGCCACACTTTCCCCAAGTGCAATTCCAGCCCTTGAAATCCCCGCCACACAGCATACATAGGATAGCACTCTGCTCTTACACAGCTGTTACTG
The DNA here is from genome assembly GCA_013400775.1 of Chaetops frenatus. Lineage (NCBI taxonomy): Eukaryota > Metazoa > Chordata > Aves > Passeriformes > Picathartidae > Chaetops > Chaetops frenatus. The sequence continues at coordinate 387,953 of VZTR01009149.1, forward strand.
CATTCATGTCTTTGGAAACTGTGACACCTCAAGACCTCCTGAATGGTACTCCTGTATCATTTTGAAAAACAGACTTGCACGGATTAAGTGACAAAAGCACATCAATAGTCTCCTGCATAGAAGCTGGTTTTTTTTCCTAAACATGCATATTTTTATATGCAGTGCATTAGATTCAAGAACAAAATCTCTTGCTTCCCAAAAGAAGAGGGAAAGCAATCAGAATATGGATATGTTCATGGCTGAAAAGCCTCTGCAGGTATTCTAACTTGTCCTGATCACACAGGAGGAAAGAAGATCACAGGTGCCCAAGATAATCCATAGTCTGATGAATAACAGCTTTTATTGGTTACAGTAAATGAATAAGAGACTGTACCCATGATCTTTAACATGCCTGAAAGTAATTTCTCTAAGAGATTATTTTTATGGACTTAAGCATTTACAACTAATGTCTTCTGAAATGAAACAGAGTAACTTTACATTTCACTCTTCATTGCTTAAGAATCAAGTGGACTTTTGCAATTGCACACTGAAACCCAGAAGTCAATATTTCCTGAAATTCCTCTGTGTGAAGAAAAAAAAACCACAGAGTGGACATCAAAACAGAAAACAATTAAGGTAAATGACCACTGTCATGATGTTCTGTCCTATTCATTACCCAAGTTCTCCCGCCAAGTCTTACTCTATTGATTCACTTCACTAACATGGTAGAAATCTTTCTTTCGTCAGGTTAGTTTTCTGAGCAGCATGCTGAATTAGCGTTGCTCACTTTCCAAACCGTGCACTTATCTTGTTCTCCCTGTCTTTCCAGGGCAGAACTGTCCTACCTTGACTCAAACAAGGACACCTGTCACGAACCTGCTGGAGGAGAGTCTGCAGTATGCAGAATTCACACACATACCTTCTTTTTCCATTTCCCCTATAGAAAAATATTTTCCTAGTGTTCCTGTCCTCCAGTAACATTTGTCCAGCCCAATCTGTGCCTTCCACAACAGCAGTGCAATACAAACATGCACTTCTGCACTCCATAACAGTGATACCTACTCAGTCCAAAAATATGATTTTAAGACATATGCTAAATATTTGCAGCAGGAAGCAAGGCCACTCTGGCTTTTAAGTGCAGTGCTGAAGAGAGGTGTATGTTTTATAACCTCAGTAACGATAAGGTTGTCAGTAGGGTAGGATATACAACTGCCAGGCCTCATTTATAAGCTGGAAAACACAAACAGCCTTGCAAGAGCTGTGATCACTGACCATCTGCTGAGGTACTGCCACCTGAGGTGACCCACCCCCCTACTCACCCCAAAGCTCACAAGCAAGGCTGGTCTCCAGCATCAGTGCTGTCCTGTCTCTGCAGCACACAGGGCTGAGGAAGCTCAGTAAACACAGAGGGGCAACTCCATACATTAACAATTTTGGAAAAACTACTAAATGCGAGAAGATTGCTTAAAATCTGCATCTGTTCCTTTCCTGCATGTGTTTTGTGGTACAGTGTGCTAAGAGGGGCAGAACATTAATAAAGCTCTTTAAGTGACAGTTCCCTTGACTTACTCCACTTTACGCCACTACTTCTCAATGGGAACACCAGCAAAATAACGTGCTGCAGCAATATCAATGATAAAATACAATTATTGAATCAATGCTGTTCCAAAGCACTCAGTGGAGAAAACACAAGGAAGATAGATTATAGAATAACAGGAAAAACAGAAGGAAAAGATTACAGAACACAGAAAAATTATTTTACTTTCCCTTTTCTTTCCTCTTAAGATGAAGGAGGACCAATCTGCAGCAAAACAACAAATACAATTTTCTGCAAAGTTCTGTTCTTATTGAAGCTTGTTTTGCTTTTCCAGTTATTCATTCCTCGAGTGCCACCATAGTATTTATTGAGGTTTACAAACAAAAACTGCTATAGGCTGTACTCAACACATTTCCAATTATAAACTAGTTTTAACCACATCATTACTAAAGAGAAACACTCACAACTTACCTTTAGGATTTTCAAACTAGTGACAAACTGAACAGCTTTCATAACTTTAAACACATTTTTTCCTTTTTCTATTCTTTCCTGGCCTGATGAGAGACAGCTGTTTCCTGTTTGAAGAGGAGTCTTAGCCACTGCTAAAAATTCATACTAAGGACAGTATCATCTCTGTTTTGATATACTTTTTTTTTAAAAAACCCAAAAACTTACAATGTACTCCCATCTACCTCAGTATAATATCAATCTATTTCTCCAGGTTTGTTTGAAAATTGTTCCACCAAGTAATGGGCAGGGAAAAACCCCATTAAATGAGTCTTCATCAGAAATTAGGAGGAAGGATAGAAATAACTTCTATAGAAGACACTAATAGAGACACAGAATGATACTGCACATCTGGGAACTACTTCTGACTTTGTTTTTCAGCATTAAAAAAGAAATTAGTAGAATGGGAGATGTGCATGTGATAGGAAATATGTGTGTTAATGTCTTTACAAACAATTTGATGGGTGAGAGTCTTCAGAAGGAACGGGTGGTACTATCTTTGAAATGGGTCTTACTGTCTCTACCAACATGAAGTTGCAAGTTTGTTATGGAACCCAGAGAGTCTGACTCCTGATCTTTAGGGTAATAGACAAATGGGTTCACACAGAGTCTATTCCAGGACCCACACAGCCTGAACTTCTGAACCTTGGGGTAAAATGACAGGTTCAAGGAGGGATATGTGGTAGGTGGTTCAGGAAGGCTGTACCTTCCCAGTCATCTCAGCCAGTGGGGAAATGAAGAGGGCAATGTGTGGCCCAGGGAGCCCAGAATAAAAGGAGGCTGCACCCTCTGAAACCCAGAGAGAGAAACCCCACAGGGGTGTGCCCCAGAGGACTCTCTCCCTTTATTTTATTAAAGCTGCAGACTCCTCTGTTTCCTTCATGGGCACTGGATTTTTGTAGTGTGATTTCCTGAAATAGGTCATAATCTGGTAATTTGGATTAAAATGCTATGAAGAATGTTAACTTTCAGATCCTCCATCTCATTCTTTGTGGCCTCCTTACAGACTAATTCTGAGTTATTTTGTGTGTTCAGTCTTCTATTTCAAGTAATGCAAATATCCTCAAGTTTCCCAGAAGGCTGGTTTTCCACTATGATCCATACACCATTACAAGCTTTACACTGCTTCAAAAGACTTCACAAGTGGAACTGTATGTGGTCCTCTCTTTAGTCTTATTATCTCCTACACATCTTTCCTACCCCATTCTTCCAGACTCTCACATAGTCCCATTAGGTGCTCCTGCCTGTATTATTAATTTCTCTGTAAGAAGAGTACATGCATTTGGAGACCAAAGCTCAGGATAGAGTTCTCTGGATAACAACTGCTGTGGTCAGCTCATATCTGACTTAAATGAATCATCTGTCCATCATCTCAGAGAGTCTTTTCAGAAGTGCCCTACCCAAGAACAGAACATTTTGTAGTACTGTGTTAGGTAACTCTTAATCACCTGCACAAGAGGAAGCATGAAAGTCAACCTCTGAAGCTCTTTACAGCTGAAATAATTGCTTTCAAAATCTGGGATTAGAGCTTTTGTTGCTCAATGCATTAGCAATCTTGAAATTAAAAACAACACAATTGCCCATCTTAAAGTACATGTAGAAATCTTTACATAATTTACTTTACATCAAAAAACACTTTTTGAAAAAACACTGTAAAGACAGGTTAGCACCACAGCTAATGCTGAGCTAACATGAGCTAAATGACTCTTCTTCTGCGAAGGAAACCTGATACAGAAGAGGTGGTCATGGCTGCAAGGTGAATCATCTTCTCTGTCAACTCTTTCAGACCAGCTCAGTGACAGTGTATATCCCTAAATTCTCCTGTGTTTATAAGGCACGTTTGCCTTCAAAATTCCTTGAACTTCTAAGCTGTTTTTTTTCTAGGTGTCTACAAGAAAACTTATTTCCCATACAGTTCGAACAATTAGCCATTGACCACTGAGAGATCATAAACTGTTTCAGATACCAAGCAAAGCACACAATGCCCTAGTAGCCCCCCTTCTTTTTTACATAAAGAAAAATTGTTTTGTGTTGTACAAAAGATTTCCATTTTAAATACATTACTGATTCTTACTTCTATGCATTTTCAATTAAGAGAAGCCCAGCTAACCATCCTCAACAAAGGCACACTGTTATGCATTTAAAGCTGTGATTACCTGCTTAGTCCGCTCTCAGTCAGAACTACAAATAGTGTTACAGCTACCCTAAAATGCACAGCCAGAAGTTAAATAAATATAGACACATAAAATAATGAGATGCATACTTCTGCTGTAAAGTTACATTAAGCAAGCCAAACTCTCTTGAATAGAAATGCCCTCAATTACTGACTTTGAAAGGCAGTCACCCGGATTCTCCATCTCTCCTTAAAACACCGTGAATCTTTCTGATATGTGCCTTTCTGATCATTATTTTTAAAGCAGAGGGAACTAGAATTTGAAGCAAAATTAAGTGAGCCATTAACCTGAAGTGATATGACAGAAAGACAAGTTTAGAGTGGTAGCATTTCTCACAAATGAGGGGTAACCTGGCAAAAAATACTTTCCTCTTTCCTACAGTTTTTAATTTGGCCAGAACAAGCGATAATCCATCCTTCACTGAGGACAGACTTAAAATAAGATCTCTTGCTACTCTGTTGAATTTGGCCCAGGAACTCTTTTACCCTTTGGGAATCATGGACACATTCCAGCAAGGGAATGGAAAATGTACTTTTCACCAACTCTTTGTAAGTTATTCTGAAGTTTAAAAATTGGTTCAGAAAAGTCAACAATGCAGCATTACAGGTTTACTTCTCAGGGAATTAACTTTAAGGCTTCTGATGAATATTTCAACATAGTAACTATTAGTCTTTAAAAAAAACTCAAGGACAAATTTTCCTTTTACACCCTAGGGACTGCCAGCTACATACAACTCTTAAAGTGCCTGTACCCAGNAAATTTAGCATCTGAAATTTCACTCTGATCTTTGGGAAGCAACAATGTGCATCTTTACCTTGCACCCTTCTTTATCGTGGAAGATAATTTATAGTTGCTGTTGCACCTCTACTGAGACCACTGTGGAAGCAAGGCAACAAAAGATGTCAAAACATTCAAGGCCAAGGCAAAGAAAATGGAAAAATCTGGAATAAAACCTGAAATCACTTGTGATTTCACTCCAAAGTAAACCACAGGCTCCTTGAAGTGGTACATACCTCAAAAGTGCTGGGGGGAAAATTCCCTGGGTATAAGACACATAAGATA
>VZTR01009149.1:396738-428453 GCA_013400775.1 Chaetops frenatus
TAGTTTTGCTTGTGAGTTGTTTTTTTATTTATATATTTATTAATTTCCAGTTTTCAGGAGTTCATTGTACTTATGTTCAACTACAGGGAAAGAACTGTTTAGTTTACAGCACAGTTTTATATGCAAATTATATTCAGTAGAGTCTCTACTCATCTTAAGTGTCAACAGGAAAAAAAGCATGACAGATTTAAGGCTTGAGATTTTTTCATAAACTTTGAAGGAACACTGAAATTACAAAGCCCACTGAACTCACTGTAAAGCATTTTCTCTAAGCATGTGCCAAATAAAGTATATTAAAGCATTTTTTCTTTTAAATGTACTGTGAGACTTTATGCTCCATTTTCTATTTCTAAATATTTGATATAATTAGGAAGGTCCTATCTGCTGCATGGAGTTGCACTTATTGTTTGCTTAGGTCCCTCTGAACTTAAGTTTGTTTCTAGTCTGTGAAAACATTTCCACTACATTTAGTAACACTGGAGACAAAGAAAGTTTTCAACCCCATGCAAATAAAAATTCAGAAAACTCAGAGTTCAAAATGAAGAGATATTATACTGCCAATAGGAGCGGAAAAAGTCTCAACAAATCAGCCAGTTGTTGCACTAACAACATCAAATGAAGAAATTGTAGAGCTTATTCTACCCTTTATCAATAATGCATGGCTGTGCATAGACAATTTATAGCTGTTTTCCATCACTGGGTATTGTGCAGTACTAAATTAAGTCAACAAAATTCAAGGACAGTCCACCCACACAGCTACTGTGAGCCAGACAGGCCACTTTGAATAAACATTTTAAAGGCATAAAGCGAGTTTTATTAGCATGCTGAGACACACTTCCTAGTGGACAAAGTATCTCCTTTGGAAAAGTAGAAGAACATTTAGCAGAAAGAAAGGTAAGTTACTCTTGTGCCTTACAGGTAGAGAAACCGCAAAAGGAGAAATAAAAAATATACAGGTAACAGCTCAAAACCCTGAACTTGTTAAGATTAAAACATGAAACAAGACAATTTACTTTCTATACTAGAAACTGATTGTCATTCTCAGAAAATCCTGAGAGTTGCTGAATTGGTGTTGGGTTCTGATGGCAAAAGAACTAAAACGCAAAGATGTTTTGGTGGGATATTTTTTTTTACGTTTACATTGTTCCAAAGATTAATAGACTTATTTTTTTAATCCTTCACAAGTCATATAAATCAGAAAAGCACACAAGCCTTCCATCAATATAATGAACTAGTTACTGTACTGAAATAGCTCAGCAGCATTTATTGTGCCAGTAAAAAACTGAGGGGAGGGGTCCCTTCCACAGACTAAATTCACCAACATACAGTATGACACAAATTGGTTGCTCTTGGTCAGTAGCACCACTTGCAACCACAGAGGTCCCAGTACGTGAATGCCTGCGAAGTATCAAGGAACTTGGAGAGCAAGTGCTGGTCGCCAGCAGCATGGGATGCAGACACAAGATCTGCACATCCAACAGTTTCACCCAGACTCTGCTCTGGCAGTGACCAATATGCAGGTGGGGCCTCCACCTGGGCCCTCCTCAGCTTGGTTTCAGACATGGAGTCAGGTGCAACCAGACACAAGATGGATGGCAGCACCACCAGGAGGTGGGTTTGCATCACACCTCAGACTTGTACTGCTGTTTCTGTGACAGTCAGGCTGCACAGCTGGCTTCCCTCTAGGAAGTACTAGCAAGCACCAGGTGATATCATGACAACCTTTTCATACCCAGAGCACCACTCCAGGTGGGACCCTTCAGATCTCTCTGGTAACTGGCATGACAAGATGACATGGAAAATATCCTTCTTCCCACCCACAATGTGGGAAGGTGGAAGCTGTAACACAGCACAGCTGGGCCGTGCTTGATGGCCTTGTGGCATATTTAAGCACAACCACAAATAAGGGGAGGAAGGATGAAAGAACCAGAGTTTAAGCCACAACTGTTTTAAGTCAGTCAAGTGGAAATACCTGGTCAAATAAAAAAAGTGACTATTTATCGTGCAGGTGTTGAGAGAAGAAAATCAACTCTTTTCAGTGGCATTTGGATTTGAGCAAAGCTTAACTGCACTTACAATACACACATTTTCTCAAAAATCAGATCTCCCTTGCACATGGAAAGTATATCAAGGACCTCTGAAGCCAACTAATCAGTGTGTAAAACTCCAATTTAACTGCTCCAGCAAACACAGAAAACTCAGAGAGCCCAGATTTCAAGATAAACAGAAGTGTGAAAAAACCTACAGCTTAAGGATCAGCTAAGCAAGGTGATTGTTGAGCATTTATATTTCAACCAGTCTGTATTTTAATCTGTCAGAAGTGCAAAACTTTCTTGATAAGGTCAGTTGTTGTTTTGAAGCTTTTTCCCTCTTAAATAGACTGAGTTTCTGCTGTGAAAAATGAAAATGCTGTCTGGAGTCTGACGATATTGCAGTAAACCCTTTCTTTTTACAAAAATCAGAGCTAAATCAAGGCTACAGGACACAGCTTTGAGAACCCTCAGGCAATCCCAGAGAAGCAATCACAGTTTTACAAATGGAAATTAATTTTAGTAAGTCTGTTGCTCATCTCACATTGCCAAAGTCTGTGATCCAATTAGAAGTGCAGTGCTTTAATGATCTGCACAGGGATCACATTCAGTGAAGTTCAGAAATAGACAAAATGCTCTTGGGCCTTCTCCCTGGAGTGTATCACACCAGTGAGATGCTGGCTTTGTAACTCACAGGCAAAAAGCACAGAAGTGTTCACATTAGTATTTCAAGGTATCAGCATCTGTACAAATGCAAAATGCCTTGAGCACAATGAAATGTTGTCTTACATGCCGTCATACCACACCCAGTCTTCAAATATTGTGTTTTGCAGAGACATATTAAGCCCCCTTCTCCCAAGACTTGCTAAATTAGTAACCTTACCTTGTGTCCAGACTTCTAATTGGTAGCACATCTCTATGCTGATGGGTATTGCCAGTAATGTCTGTACACCCCTGCCCTCTGTAACTGTACAGCACTACTGATAGAACAGGACAGCTCACCATGCCACTCCATGTAAGGACAAGCAAAGATACATATAAATGTATGCATGTAACTTGGTACTTAAATTCAGAGCACCTGAAAAAGAAATATCTTTATCCTGCTCCTCTCCATATCCACAGCCTTATGATAAGACCTGACACTGCCCATTTCTCAGTGACTGTACCTGGTGCTCCTGCGCTTTCCGAGGCAGTCAGCAATCATCCCCATTGTCAGCTCCCTGATAGCAGACACAAGTCTGCTCTGGGTTTCCCAGTCTTTCTGCAATCATATTCTTCCTCCCTCTCTGCATGTGTTTCCTCACAGCACCTTCCCCTCATCTCCCACCCTGTACCTTGCAGGGCCACCCACTGCACCCCACTGGACACGCAGGCTGTGACTGCACTGCATTACTGGCACCTGCTGCAGGACACTGGCAGCTCTGGGGATCTGCAAAGGCAACCTGCGAGTCCCTCTGGGCATATATGTACACATTTCCTTCACTTAGAAACCCATGCTTGGCTGAGGGTGTCCACTTCTACAGCCAGGACATGGCTGCAGCACACAGACACATTGTGTGGAACTGGGACCAGCCTAATCATGGCAACAGTGAATTTCCTTATTTTGCCTTTTCTAAGCATTTATCCTTCTGTACCAAGACACTTCTTTACCACCAGAAAAGATAGAATCCACCTACAGATGCTTTTCCTGGTGAAAAGAATCATCTCCAGAAAAGCAAGAGCCCAGGTACTCAAGTGAAGAACATGCATCCTGCATGGAGGAACAGACACTGAGCAAGAGCCCAGGGCCAATCCAAACAAAATGTGCTGGTGTGAGGCCTTCAGAGGAAGTGCATGCAGGCTTCCCAATCATGGCAGCTTGTCTGCTGCAGAGCCCTCTGTTCTCTTTCTGAACTGCCTTTACACAACAGAGCCAGAGAGAGTCAGTGGAGTCTGGGCGTTTCCAACTACACACACACACAGACCTCCTACCCATCTAAATGGCAAGTTCACAGAGTAATGAAGAATGGCAGGAGACCTGCTTTTCCATACTTATTGAGTTTCAAGATTTGGGGAAAATTGGCTGGTGCCCCCCTGTCTTTGGAATCACTGGATGCGGGAGCCCTTTACCTTCCCTATAATCTGGCAGCAATTCAAGTCTACATCTGTAAGCACCAGATTTACTCCACACTCAAAAGCCAAACAAGCTGTCCCCACTGCTTGTTTGCACTGATTAAAGCTGCAAAAGCAACACAAGACAAGCAATTAGCCATCCTAGGTAATCACAATTGTCAAGACACTAAATCCGTCCTCTTCAAAAGAGAAGTTCAGTTTTAGGTGTGTCCTACCTCTCATCCAACTCTGCAGCACATTGCAGTGCTTGTAATAAGGTAGGCAGGCAGTGACACTCATCAAGTGTAAATAAAAACAGGATTCAGCTGCCACTTCAAACAGCAGCTGTCAAACCTCAGGCAATTCAGGAGTCAGCAGCAAAGAGCCCTTACACAGCCTTTACTTATCTGTGCTTCCATTCTTAGAGATTTAATTCAGGCCATCCCTTTGGTGTTTGCTCTTAACCTGATCTCTGCACAGAAAAGAGAGGAAAAAACCAAAACTTTATAGCCCTGTCCTGCTGGGACACTTACCCAGTCTCTGGTCACCATAACAACTCTGCAGCAGAAAGAGGCCATGCTGCTCACTGGGCACAGCATAAACATGGTACTGACTGACTCTGTCAGTCTGGTCTGTCGCTGGTCTGCTGTGCTGCTGAGAAAACGCAGTGCAGCTGACAATGCAGCCATGAATCCAAAAGATACATAGAAAACATGAGTAATTAATGAAAGATCATGGCAGCAACTCCAGCCAAAGCAGAATGGTCACTTTTCTAGCTACAGTCATGTTAAGCTTCATAGCCTTATTTTTTCTGACAGAGAATTGATCTCAGCATGGCATTCTATAGGGACTGAAGACTACCACTGCTAAATAATTCTAATACATAGATAGAAGGACTAAGGCATGCTAATGGAAAGATATACAAGTGTTTAAGAGTGCATAATTAGTGATTTAAGAAAAGAAAATCAATTGTTTCTTCATGGATGTTTCTTCAAATTACATGGATTTTGTCTTACTGAAGTCAGTGAATTTGGTTATAACCAACAAATACTGACAGCCAGGTCCAATACAAGACTATAGGTTCATATAGCTTTGTGCTTATTTTGATTGGGATAGAGTTCATTTCCCTCTCAGTAGCTGATAAAAAGCTATGCTTTAGATTTGTGCCAGTAACAGGATTGATGGCACATGGACATTTTAGTTATTGCTGACTGCATGCATAGTGTCAAAGACTTTTTTGCTCCTCATACCACACCACCAGGAAGGAGGCTGGAGGTGCACAAGGAACACAGCCAGTATAGATGATCTCAGCTGACCAAAGGGATATTCCAGACCATATGGCATCATGCTCAGTGTATAAAGCTGAGGGAAGAAGGAAGAGGGAATATTTGGAGCGATGACGTTTATCTTCCCAAGTCACCATTATGTGTGATGGAGCCTGGCTTTCCTGGGATGGCTGAACACCTGCCTGTTCATGGGAAGCACTGAATCAATTACTTCTTTTGCTTTGCTTCCATGCATGGCTTTTGCTTTCCCTATTAAACTACCTTGTCTCAGTGCATAATTTTCACCTTTACTCTTCTGATTCTCTTCCCTGTCCCACTGGTGGGAAAGTGAGCGAGTGGCTGTATGGGACTGGACCACAACAGGTTGATTAGAGACCAAGAGGTGGGGCTAGGACAGTTTGTGGAACCACATCTGTGTTCTTCCTGCTGTCCTGGCAAAAGAAATCAGATCTTACCTTAAAAGACTGTAACAGTAGTACCAGTCTCTACTTTCCTTTAGGCCTTTTTAAACATCAGAAATAATGCAGCAGATTCAGCTAATTCAACGTGTCAGCATTTGACACCACATTCAGGAACCTGAGAGTCATCCTACAAGAAGAGAAATTAAAAGCACCAATTAGTCATTGCATATGTTGTGCAATATATCTTGTGCTTAAAACTGCTGATGCTTGGTAGAGCCATGCTGCTGAAAAATAAAGAAATTACAGCAAAAATGAAAGGCTAAATTATATTTTGTTTCCAAGGTGAAATGCTCAAGCACATTTTGGCTACAGCACTGAGGGGAGAAAGCATGCATCTTGCAATAGCTGTGTCACCCTGCCCTGCCTTCCCAATTTAAATCTTTGTTCAAACAACAGTCCATGTGAATGCACAGAAACAAAGCTCCAGGCATGTCAAGATACACCAGCCACACCAGTTGCAGAAACACAGCAGTAAATGTTTGTAACCCAGATGAGTCTGAACTGGGAAACGCATCAGAAGCCCATGTGTGCTAAGTATTAGCACTTCATAAGCAAGGATCATGATGGATGTGGAAGACGCATGGAGGTACCTTACAAACTACAGGAAAAGGAGGAAAATTTACAAATGGACTTGGCTTATTTCCCTGGATAGGTTTTTGTCAGAATTCTCATCTTGCAAGCACTCAACCCATACTGCGTAAAGACACTCCAATGGCAGCAGAGTTGATGCCTGCACCACTCCGGCACATCAGACAGCTCTCTTCCTCCACAGCAATTCAGCAAAGCTGTGCCATCACTAAGGTTTAGATACTTGCTTTTCAGCTCTGACCCACTTGTCGTGTTGAATCCCCCAAAAGAGCAAACTTCCCAAAAGTAGGGGCACATCCACACCGACAGGGCCCCTTGCACTGAGGTATCCTGCCTCACAGCCACTCACAGGCACAGCCCAAGTCGGCCGTGCCCTGCGGCGCTGCCAATGCACAACAGCTGCACCATGAATGATGCCACTTCGACATTCCACAGCTACAGAGCGATGGGCCAGCAGGAAAACTTATCTATATCTAACACGGATACTCAAGAGAGTTTAAAAGATTATTTTCAGGTAAAAGACACTTCTTTTCCTCAAAGTCGTTAAGTACTTCCCTAAAGCCTTGGTACAAACATACAAAGTGACCTCTCTCCCAGTCTGTAAGACTATAGAGATAAGGGCTTAAAGGAGTGCAAGCAAATCATACAGGTAAAAATTACAGAGTTTTTATGATAAATTAATAAAAAAACCTCGCATTGAAAGCATGTCACAGACAATGTGTCTACAGAGACATAAATATATTGTTCTTATCCTACACTGTTTACAAATCCTTAAAAAAGCCTCCTAAGGGTTAATTATCTTCATAAACTAAAATGAAAAATAGCATTTGAAGGGAAACGACAAGGATCCCTGTCTTTGGGAGAGTGAAGGGGGAAACTAAGTTGGACACCTACATTTGTTAAAAAAACAGAAATCCAAAAGCCCCAGGCTTAGATGAGCTTTAAATTAGTATTCAGGACTCTTAAGTTACTCCAAGGAAACAGCAGTGAACTTCTTCCCCCCTCCTCTTTCTAACACTTTCTCCATACTTTTACTTTTGGCTATTTATGTAAAATATTAATGTTTTATACAGCAAGTTACCTATTCATGATACCTTAAAAATGCCTTCTTTACAATGGGGGTATATGCTAAGCTGATTACAAGCATCTCAATTTACATAACAATAAAGACTGCAAATGCATAAGGAAACTTGAGATTATAGGAAACAAATTATATCCTTGGAGCTCTATATTCACAGATTATAAGAAGTACCACAATCATTGCTTTTCTCTATAGCCCCCTACACTACACTTCTGTATTAAGCAGTGCAGCAGTTCCCAGATTTTTAATCAATAGTTACACACCCTGGGCCACTGTTCAAGGACACAAAAACCTGACTTTCAAACTCCTGCTACCATGTGTCCTTATACCATGCAGTCAAGATCATTCCGGTGTTTCTCACGGGTTAATTTTTTTCCAACAGATTTCACACTCTGCTCGTTGTCCCAGAGCTAGTGTAAACTCCCTGTGTAATTTAGCTGAAGAGAGTTTATGCCCACACCTGTTCCAAATCAGCCTGTGCAACACCAAAGCCCAGAACCAGGGCTTGAGCCCCAAAATGAACTAGTAACAATGTTGGGAGAATTGCTCCTTTTTCTCAAAGAGGACTGATCGAAAGTCAGAAATCCTTTGGGAGCTAAGATTTATCACGTACCTGACTGTTTTCCACACCACACGGAAAGAATGCTTCAGTTTCATTTTTTACCCCAAACAAATCACAGCATGTACACAATCATCTGACTCCTACATATCCAAGCACAACCAAAACAAAAATCAGTACACTGTATACCCATTTTTTCCCTTAAGGGGAAAACAAACCACACCTAACAGGTATTAATAAAAACACCAAACATTAGAAAACATTCTGTTACAATGGGTATTTTAAAAAAATATTTGTAACACTAAGCAAAGTTTTAATCTGTACAAAATGGATGTATGTATCTCACATAAAAAAGTAATTGTTCCTCTAAACTGCCTCACAAATGGCAATCTCATTTCATTTCCAGACAGAAAATTTACTCAGTGATTAGCATACCTGAGTGTTAAGCACAAGGAAAAGAAACACAGAAGTGAAAACAAACATGGTCACACAGTTAAGCAGAGATATGGAATATACAATGGGAGTGCATTTACTGATAAAGTTGTAATTTTTACATAAAGTTTTAACCTTCATAACATTCTAGATTTAAGCTAAACATGCTATGTAACAGATATTCCTTTAAGTCCCAAAGACATGGTGTCAACAATTTTTAACAAAAGATCCACATGTTTCACAGCAGAATTCACTAGCCTGACAAGTTCCCTACAGATGGATAACACATGTATTCCATCCTCTCTCCTTTTCCATTCTAACACTGTTCAACACCTCCACCCACACGCTCCTCCAACACACACACTTCCCTTCAGAAGACAGCAGCCTGATTCACTTATCTAAAGAGGAATTTATGCTGGCCTGAAAAAACACCAGCCCCCTCAACTGCAAGGACATGCCTGGATGGCTTGTTGAGATACGCCTCAGATGTTGTGTCCAACAAGCACTGCTAAGTCAGCTAGAGATGTCTGTTTTGTGTAGCACCAGATGGGTAACTATATTCTCAGTGTGAAGGAGACCTTATTTTAAAATAAGTTCGAATGTAACATTTCCAGTGGTAAATGCACTATATCCTAGTGAACATGTTCTACATTTTGGGAAAGAAAGCCTTTAAGTAGTCAAAAGCACTATTCAGCCTTGGTACATTTCACTGACATAAGTTCTCATAATTACTGAAGGAAATAACTAAAGCTATGTCTGGGTGGCACAAAGCACCATGCTAATTACCCCTTCAGAGACACTAATTAATCCGGGCAGGGTACCACAGTAACACAACTGCTCTGCCTCGGTAATCTCCCAATGTTGATGTATTGCCATTTGGATACCACAGGCAGTCTCTTTCACATGAAAGAGTCCTACCCCAAAGATGAGCCCTCCGTGGAGGGGTGTTTCCTCTCAGAAGCTGGGTGTTCTATTGAAATCCGCCATCTTCAGCACACGATACTGAGCTGTACACTGCACCAATTCTTGTCAAACAGTAAGTTGTTAATAATCGACAAGCAATGACGGAGCATCGTCGGCTGCTAGGGGGAGGAATGCGAGAGGGTATACCTACCGACGGCCTCCTGGGCCCCAGAAGAAAAGGTTCAGCGTCTCAGAGGGAGCTATGTGTCATGATAATGGTGAACTGTCTGACAATCAGCTGCGGCAATTCGCACCCCATTTTAACACACATTTAAAACCGACCAAGGAGAAACCCTCTAGCACTAGTGTAAATGTCGCCCATTTAGTAAGTTCCAAGTAGCAGGTAATGGTGAGGCTATTAGCAGGGTAGAAGTTAAATTCTTGCCAAAGCGACTTTGCTTTCAACTTTCTGGAGATAAAACAAGTCCTGAACAAAGCCAGAACACTTTATCTACTGTACCTGATGCCACCTCTTGGTACCGAGAGGTGCTCTTCACATACTGCAAATGGACGTTAATCTTCTTTTGACTTGTTAAAACACATACGGTAAGGAATAATGTACTCGGCAGTAGCTTAAAGCACCTGTCCCAGTAGGAACCGGGTTTTGAACAACCAGAGAGCAATAGGGAAGGGGAACACCTGATACACAATACAACCTGCAGAAGAACGCAGCCTCATACCTGTCCACAATAAAAAATGAAAAGACACAAAAGGGTCTTTCCCTGTCGCACAAACAAGCCAAAGTCAGGGAAGTGTTTTACTGCCACACAGAACAGACAATTTCGGATTCTGAAGAGCCCCTGTCCAGCCTCCTCTTTCTCATCCCCACAAATACATATTTAAAAATGAGTAATTTCCAAGACAATCCTGTTTTTATGGCCTCTCTCAACAGACACAGACCTTCTGCAAAACACAGTCCCATGAATTCAGGATTTACTTAAGTGAGATGGCTCACATTGCAGGTAAATGGGATACACCAGCTCAGCTAGAAGCTGGCAGGCAAGGCTGGCTTCTCACGTGTCTGTCACTTTTGCACAGAGGTCACAGCACAGGGAAGGGCAGCTTCACCTTGGGTTTGTACCACGGTGTTCTGAAGTTGGTGACTGGTTTCAACACGTAGGCTGTTTCTCGTGGCAAAAGCACAGGGACAACTGTCTAACAGAGTGCATTGCCTTGAGACAGGGAGAAATCGCATCGATTAAACAGTATCAAGATACTTGATATTTTCATGGTCTCAGCAGAGAGGACAACTACTCAAACAAGTCTGCCAGATGCAGCACAGATTAATAAAACACTATAAAAAGTATAATTCACTTACGAGAAATTAAATTGCATTTGATAGATAGGTGTTAAAGTAGCAGTTTTCACGCTTACACAAATACTTCAGCTCATGAAAAATAGAAAGCTGTCATAAAAGACACATTTGCTACCCAGTCCATTTCAAAAACATTCACAAATATTGTCAAAACATATGGGGTACATCTGAGTTTAACATTGCCTAATAAAATGCTGTCTCCTTCAAAGTATTTTTTTACCCAAAGGCTAACTGTGAATTGTACACAGTAAAAGTGACAAGACAGGTAAACACCTCAGTCTCCAAACAACAAAAAAACTAGTCAAGATTGTAACTAAACACAGCAAGCCAGACACATGTATGCTGAATCTTATTAAGCTTTAGCTGTCAAGTCAGGTGAAGTTAACTCAGCATTCACTGGACATTCAGAGGTAAAATATATGTCCTACTCCCTCCTCCAGAACCTCCCCTACTGAAACAGTGGAGTTCACGCTGGGCTTTGTGAGAGGAGACCTTTGCTCGGTAGGACAAACAATGCCATGACACAACCACCACTGCAATGGAGATCTTCAGCTGGCAGAGATCTGAGTTTTAACCAGAACTGGGCAAAGTTCTGAAGAGAAACAGAACAAACACCCACTCCAACAATCGAAGCTGCTGCCAGTGATGAAGCCTCACAGACGGTGCTAGAGTTCACCCAGGACTTTCTTTCATCCCGGCTCCAGGGAGACTGCTACTCTTGACTTTCAGCTATATAGGGATTCACACCCAGTGACTCAGGAGATAAAGTCATTAGCACACCTAAGTCTGTTCATAAGGATTTTTTTTTCCACACATGCCCATGTGCAGGCAGATGTAATTCTTTGTTCTCTGACTGCAAAACCAAGCTACCAAATCTCAATCCAGATTTAAAAAAATAATGTACTTCCTATGGCTCCAATGCAGGATGGGCTTTACAAGGCCAGATTAGATGGGATACTTGATGTTAGGCAAGAAATGCAAGAAAAGTATGTCAGAACAGAAGCACTGGTGTGAAGTTATCTAAAAAAGTGGTTCAAAAAAGAAGGAAAACTGGAAAGGCCCTCAGCTTCCTATCTTCTCCTTTTAACTTTCCTCAATACTCCAGTTATATCCTGTACTACATCTCTTATCCAGTCATATCATTTTGCTTGTTTACATCACCATATCATAAAATACTGCTGATAAGCAACAACAGACATGATAAATCTGTGCTTGCTTCCTTAAGGCAAGCAGAAACTAGGAAAGGGCATGAAGGTATTTGTTTTGTCTTGCAATGAAAAGAAACTGCAAAGGTGGGGAATGAAACTGAAAGGCATCATAAAACACTATCTTGCTTGCCTTGTTCCCAGGTGAGACAGCCTCTCACCTGTCGGTGAGACACATGATGATCCTGATGAGAGCCACTTGCTTACTCTGCTGGTCCCATCTCAGCTGGACACGCAGAGGAACAGAGGAAAAGGGGCCTGGAAGCTTTTAACAGGCAGAAGATATTTCACTAAATATCTTAACCTTTAAAATTCAGTTGAAGATACAGAATTGATAGATGTTAACTCCAGGGGCAGCAGATCTGAAACACTAATAACCTTTAGGAATCCCAAAAATATCTAGTGGCTATATTTCAAGTGACAAAAGCAAGTACCTGTAAAAACTCCTCCTTGTGCTCTTTCCCAGCCTTGCAGAGTATGAAAATACTCCCCAGATGTCAATCTTCAGTACACATCTTCATGGGTGTAACACAGCTACAGCTAACAACAGGCAGCTGGTCTGCTCTAGAAGCATGCCAAGAACCTGCATCTTGGGGAATTCCTGTCCCTCACAAATCCATCTCCATATTTAGGCCTGAAGACTGAAGCTCTCCTTACTTAGGGACAGGCAACATCCTGACACTTTGAGTCAGAACAAATATCAACAGAAGAGCTCACATCTTCCTCTGGCACCAAGTCAAGCCCTGGACCAGGTCACTTCTCTGCAGCTTGTTCTTTCCGTATGCATTAACCTAGCTGCCTTTAGGAATTTTCAAGTGGATCTTACACGTGTCTTCCTAGTGATATTCTAAAGTTTATATTCCTAAAGGATGGGAATTTTGGAAGGGCTGTGGTAGACTAGCGTTCAAAATCCAGCACTGTTGAGGAATGATCCTCAACACTCTCTGCACACTCCTGGTAATAGCTCTGTGGAAGTTATGACACTGAACCAAGATGAGAAGAAAGTCTCCATCATATTTTCAGCCTAAAGCCCTGAAAACACAATGAATTTATGAACCCCAAGCTGCACAGTGCTATTGGGTGGCACACTCCTCACTGCAGCAGACTGCAACAAGAAGGGTTCTCAAAAGTCACATACTGCTGAGGGCCATTGTCATGGCAATACCCTTGTGCAAAAAGAAAAAAAAGCAGATATGACAGCTGTCTCATCAGATGTTCTGAATCAATTACTTGAAGAGCTAAAAGTAAGGTCATTCTGAATTTACCTCCCATGAAGCAAACTAATCCAAAATAACTACTGTATGTTCCTGTGCCTTCAAGAGCACCGTGTTCTACACAAAACAGTAAACCAGACATTTTAGATGGGAGATGGTAGACAATAAAAGCATTTCCAAGGATTCAATGACCAGGAAAATCAAATAACCATCTATATGGCCTCCAAGGAAAAGGACAGATAATTTTCCAGAGTTCCACCACCAGCCCTCAACAGAACAAAGCTTTCTCCAATTAATCTTCAAGCCAAACCATGGTAAGACATTTGTCAGTGTCCCTAAGAAAGAAAAGCAGTTTGTCTTAGCATAAGGAAGACAAGGGGAGGACAAGCAGGACATAGTGTTGGTCAGGATATTCTTCTCTTCTGAAACTTATCATTGCTTGCATATTCAGCAGTGGCACTGATCAGGAATTCTACTGAAGGTGGGATACACAAATGGCAATATTTTTGGAATCACGAAGTGGTTTGGCTAGAAAAGGACACTAAATATATCTAGTTCCAACCCCCCTGCCATGGGCAGGGACACATTTCACTAGACCAGCTTGCTCCAAGCTCCATCCAGGCTGGCCCTGAACATTTCCAGGGATGGGGCATTCACAGCTTTTCTGGGCAATTTGTTCCTGTGCCTCACCACCCTCACAGCAAAGATTTTTTTTCCTGACATTTAATTTAAACCTACTCTCTTTTAATCCATTCCCCCTTGTCCTGTTGCTACATGCTCTTGTAAAAAGTCCCCCTCCATCTTTCTGGTAGGCTCCCTTCAGATACTGAAAGGCAGCAATTAGGTCACTCTGAAGTCTTCTCTTTTCCAGGCTGAACAATCCCAATTCTTTCAGCTTTTCCTCAAAGGACCTCTCCTCCTGTTCCATCCCCCTAACTACCTTGGTGGCCTTCACTGGACTCACTCCAGCAGGTCCATGTCCTTCCTGTGCTGGGCCCCCAGAGCTGATGCAGCCCTGCAGGTGGGGTCTCAGCAGAGCAGAGCAGAGGAGCAGAATCCCCTCCCTGGCCCTGCTGCCCACACTGCTCTGGATGCAGCCCAGGACACGTTTGGCTCTCTGGGTTGTGAGTACCCATGGCTGGGTCATGTCCAGCCTCTCACCCACCAATATTCCTGTCCCTTCTGCCAAAAAATACATAGTGAGACTCTCCTTACAATATTACTCCTCTCTATCTCCACACACAGAACACTGCCACCCCTCTATAAAACCTTAAACACTAGATTGTCATGCTCCATCTCACAGACATTAAGGTTGTAGTCTAACAACAATTTTTCTAAGTAGACTGGGGAAAACACATGTGTGCACAGTGTGACTGTCACAGTATGTTTCTCTTGAACCACTAAAAAATGTCACCTACACGCAGAAGTTCCATCTACCCACACAGTGCATAAAAACATGAAGGTCACTAAGCAATGTGAACTGCAACCAATTCTGCCTGAAAAGTTGTAGGCTCTCATTTGCGAGGGCAGCCAGCAAAAGGCAGGGGAGGGAGAGCACAGAATGGAAATGTAGATGAAAAAGCCAGCAAAAGCTTTGCAACACTGCTTTATTATCCTAGCATGCCTGCAGGTACTCAGGGTCACCATGGATGAAAAATCACCAATTTAATTGTTGTCCCACTACTGCTTCTGCTGAGCAGAATTTGACTTGTGTGGAACTGTCCAGGTTGTTTGCAAACAGTTTGTCCACCATAAACAGACACCGACCAGGCACACACACACACACACACACACACATTCTTTAGCACTCCTTCGACATTAAGTACTGCTACTCAAAAACAAATCACCACCTCAAGCCACGAGTACTCTCCCATTTAGATATATTTTAAATAGTCAATTAGATTGCAAATCCAAAACGTACACAGTGACACAAGCGTGATCTGATGTCACTATTTCCTGAAAGAGAAAAAAAACGCAAAAACAAACCAGTATTAAAAACTTACAGGGCTGTTAGTCCACCGCTTCTCTCTGGCACACGGTACATTATTTAACTGCAATGCCTGAAACAGTAACTTGACCTCTCTGGGAAGGTGGGCGGTATTATTCAAGCTGAAACATTAGAAACATGCATAATTACCCTGGGTATTTGCCACACATTCTTTCATCCGTAACCAATATGAATGGAAAAGTCACACTGACACTCGAGGCTTAGATCATATCCCAACCATCAATTATGAAGATTTTTCATGAGGACTCAAGAGAACAAAATTCTTTAGGGGAGAGAAATTTTCTCTGGACTTAACTGTGCATATGTTACCAAGATAAAATGTCAGTGCTGCCAACTCAAAGCCAAGACTTCAGAGGGCTAAACCATGAATTTTGAGCTTTCTGCCCCACCACTGACAATACCATAATTTTGTTTTCCTTCAACCCCACAAACCCATTGCATCCATTCATGTGGCACTTTTGAGGATGCCTGCCGTAGCACCAACCACATCCCATCATTCCTCATCCACCCATTCCTGCAGGGTGATGCCTCACACACCTGTGTGGTGCCTGCCTGCTCCTCAGCAAACCCAAGGACCTTTGGCAGAATTAGACCATCCATAGGGCTGGGTGGGATAAAAACCCACTGGAAGGTAAACAGGCAGATGAAGCATGAAGTAAAGAGACCATGCTTGTTCCTGCCTCCAGAGGCATCCGCAGCTTATGTCATGGCTGCCTATGCTTATGGCAGTTGCCCCTTCCCACCAAGCACACTGAGAGACCTCTGCTCATAGCCTTGTCTTCCCTTCAGGGATAATGCAGCATTCACCTTTCAAGTTTTGGGTGGCAGAACCACAAGGAAAGTGAAATACTACAAGCTAATATTCACAGCTCAAGCTCTGAAATATGTAACACTTCCAGTACTTTTAAACCTAGAAAACAACACAAAATGCAATTTGTTATGGAGAGGGAGAAAATGCTGTTCACAGGACAGAAGAACTGCACACATACGTCAAATAACAGTCTTCTCTAGGTAAGTTCATCTATTCCTCAAAATCAAGACCTAGCTGCAGTCCTGACCAAGTGAGATGCAGCAATATCTGTAGCTGTTATGCACCCAGTTGCCCCTGCACTTATTTTGATACCAACATCTACATGTTGCTGTTCTAGGCAACTGACCTGACTACAAAGGAACTTCCAGTGTTCTTGATTCAGCCCATTTCACTCTTGGTGCTTGGCACAAATATACGTGGAATACAAGGCATTTATTTCAGCTACTTCCCCAGGCATTAGGAACAACGTATGCATCTGGAACACTGTTCCAGCAAAGATACATGAATAATTCTAGAATCATTCTTCTGTTTTGTTTTTCAAGCAGTCCATTTCCCTGCATCTCTTGTTCATCATTATATACTTCTAAAACTTTGGAAATTGTAGCAATCCACACAGTGAAGCACCACTTGATATTTTAAGTCAGATTTTGTGGTATCAACAATGTGTTTTCCCTTTATGCAGGATAACCATGCATGTCAGTGAATACAACTTGCCACAGTAACCTCATACAAAGTAAAACTTCAGAGCAATATTTTCCACATGTATTTGAAATCTCAAGATAAGAAAATTGGTCAGTGGCAAGTTATTTTAACCATATAGCCAGAACTTGCTGGAGACTTTTTTCTAAGTTTTAAATATATTTTTGTAACCAGTGGTTTATGCAGAGTTTAAAACCTGTGCACTTTCTTACACATGTGTGAAAAATGTGGACAGCTTTATTTTGAAGATTCTCTCTCTTCCACATAACCTAAAACAGAATTAAAAGATTACAGAGCAACCATCTTAAGTCTTACCTAAAATATCTATTCAAAAGGTCCGAGGTATACAATGAAAATGCTTTCAGTCAAACAAGAGTGGCTAGTTGTAAAGAGAGGAAACAGAACAAAGATCTCAGTTTGCATCAAATGCTGGATGCAATAATTTAATTGCCACTGTTTAAGAGCAGGGATTTCTCCAGACCATTTCAGTATTTGCTATTCCAGTAAGCACAAATAAAGGGAAAAAAATCAACATTATAGTTTTAAGATTCCAATTTCAAAGTGGTTTGATAACAACCTTCCCCAAGTCATTCTCCTGGGAAAGAGCTGCTAGAGCACAGAGCTAATTAGGGCTTGTCAGTTAAGCTCTCTCTCCTGCTTTGTTCAGAAAACGTGGACAAATAGCTTATCCATGGACAGACCTGGGGGCCTTTCACAAATATTTCGTATTCCACAGCAAGCTTAGGCACATTGCATAAACATCTGGAGTACGCACTCGAAATATGAACACCTCCCCACTCTGCCCTCTAGCAAGTATCTTCATGACACTTTCATCAACAGTGACAGAAAGAAAACAGTATTATTGTGGGCTTCCATCCAAAAAAAATGTTGTCATGTATAGCCTGTCTGTACACACACAAGGATTTGGGGTAAAAGGGAGGAGGGGTAATTCAGGTGCATAAACAAGTGTTCCAGTCTTCCTTCTCAGTACTTATGTTCTGAGAGAAAGTAGTAAAGAAAGAGCCTTGTATCACTATTAAAAGAGGGACTATTTCCAGAATGATTGGAAACTAAACTGCTTTTGGGGCAAACAGCAGTGAAAACAGATACGCTCATATTTTCCCTGGAGGTGCAGTCCAGTTTGGAAGTTCTCTTAGCATACAGAAGTTAAGGCCAAGACAAATCATCCTGATGTACTCTAGCACCACCCCAGACCGTGAGGATAGAGAAAACCCCAGACACTGTATGGAACAGGGGCACCTACGAAACGTCCCTGCTCCGTTGACCATGCCAGGGCACACCTCTGATAAACCAGTTGCTCACAATACAGCAGATACTTTGATACCACGCTGGGTTTGAGCCAAGAATCTACTAGCTCTGGGAGCCAAGCTATGTATAAGGAGGGAAAGGCACACAGTTCTCTTTAGCATGCTTTCCCCAAAGTCCTAGAAAAAGCAACATCCATGCCTTCAGTGTCACTGCAATTCTGCAGGCATCTCTGCAGTCTATCGAGCCCAATCACTGAACCATATTTTGTGTATTTGTTTTTCAAATCTGTAGAGCTGTACCTTACTGTACATTACAGCAACGGCATAATAGGTGCGGTTTAGCTACCTCAAAATATTTCCAGGGAAACAAATTCTTTCTCTTTACTACTACTCCACAGGAGAGCACTGAAGGCTTCTGGTAAAAAAGACAAAGGCAATAGCAAATAATCAGTGTGATAGACTGCCATTCACATTGTACTCCAAGGAGTAGTATTTAGCCATTTAAAAATACACAAAATCCATGCATGTGTTAAACTTGAAAGAAGCTGTCCTGATGCTTTGAGATCACATTTCAAAGCAGTGAAGTATAATTCTGTTAATCTTCTGGGAAAACCAGCATGGATATTCTGCTCCACTGTAATTAAGGCAGGAATTCCAGCCCCTCCATCGTGACCTTTGCAGAAACCCCAGGGGTCAAGAGTAGTAGCCTTGTACCCTGCTACCGTGCTAATACAGCTGTACTATAAACAAAAAACCTCCTGCAAGTTTCAGGAAGGAAAAGGGGGGACATGCAGATATGCTCAAAGATGCACTGTCACAAAACAGCTTCTACCACAACCGTAAGTAAAAGGTTGTTTTTCTAAAGGTAGTTGCAGACATTTCATTTTTACTAGGTGGGAAAAGGTTGACGTATTTACTTCCATGTTTTATTCTCAACAAATATCCATGCTTATCAAAATAGCAATTAAAGACTTGCTTTCTTAGAGCAATGTTTAGTGAACAGAATGAAGCCAAGGGAAAGGCAACTTCTTGCTGTAACAGTGACGTTCTACACAGAGAGAGGGAGGGTTTGGAGAAAGCATTGTGTTTTTTAACTCTTGAGTCACGGTGATTCCCTGGTGAGACCTCATGAGCACAAGCAAAGCTGCAGCCTGCAGTGATAATGCTGATTCTTGCTCTTCATACTGCAGCAGGCATGCCCTCTGTTGTCCCCAGCACCTCTCAGCAGTGACCGACAAGGACTGCAGCAGCCGAAAGACAGCATGGACAGGGAAAGAATACAAAGTGAGAATGGCAACAGCCCAGGCTCCGCAAAGGCCCTGTCGGGTGGAAACTTTAACTCCACTCAGAATGCTTGGCATAAGCTCTCTGGGGTGGGCCAGCATCAAATCATGAAAAGAGATAATCAGGTAGGTTTTTTTCTCATTCTTACCCTTTGCAATCCGAGAACAGTGAAAGAAGACACCACCTAGCAAGAAGATTGCTAATTAATTCCTCCTCACCCAGGCACTGCAAAGCTTCTAGCTGCAAAGTACCTGCTTATCTAGGAATAAGCACTCGATAGCATTTTAAGAATGGGCTTCACTTGTTTTGAAAAATGCTATTAACAAAACAATCATCTCAAAATTTTCTTTATCAGCAGCGACAAAAAGTGAAAGTGAATCGCCATCACTCTTGCCTAATTTTCAGAGCACCACCTTACCCCGCACAGTGAGTTTGGTGGGAGGTCAGCATGCCAAAGGCATAGATGCTTTCAACAGTATAATGAGAAGAGATCTCATATCTCTTAGTTGAAAAATTTCCCTGAAAAAAACTATTTCTGAACAAGTTGCAACAGCGTAGAGATGCCTTGCTGTAAGGGCAGGACCACAAGGCAGTTGCAAGTGACATGCCAGTTTAAGACCTGGGTAGCTAACGTATTTTAAAACCAAGGAAGCAAGACAGTTGTTTTAAGTGTCACTTGGATCAAAGGCTAAAAAAAGCTGCTTGGATATAGCACTAAAACAAGAGATGAGACAGACAGAAGAAACAATGGAAAAACACTCGACAAAAAGAGCTCAGCACACTTTTCACACTATGGGTGTCAAGCACTCTGCAAAGACTGCAATGCTCTGTTAGTATTATCACAATACAAATAACAGAAGTTCCAATAGCAAAAGTCAAAACTCCGGGGTGTCATTAGGCAGACACATCCAGAAGTGAAGTATCTTCTAAAACATCTGCACTCAGCTATAGCATTTTGGAGTGGCAAAGGGACACCACAATCATTAAGAATGTAAATAAAAAAATCCATCTGCATGAACTCAATAATCCAACATACGTTTCTCCTTTTCATTCCATTTATGTCCGAGATGTCCCTCATTTTAGATAGGACAAAAAACATGGAGTTATTTAAATTAATATTTTGGGCTGGTTTTTTATAATGAGGAAGGACAAGCTATAAACTTGTACCACACCCAAAGCAGCTCTAATCTCACTGCCCTTTTCCAGTTACATTAGTAGCTCCCAGCACTACTTCTCTTCATCTTTGCTTGACCCAGAGTGAAGCAGGAGCAACAAGACCACATCTTCACAAGTGCACGAGTACAGCTGGGCAACAGGCCAACTGGACCAACATAGACAGTAGAAACAATCTTTTTTGTGTATGTGTGTTACCACTCTCCAGATACACTGAGCTCAATGCACTGGAGATGTGCAGCCTAGCCAGCTGTGTTTTCTCACACAAATTTTTCATCCCTTTGTCCCCATCCTTTTCTTTCTACCCACCCACACAGCAACTTCAGCCACCTATTTTCCCCTGAAAAATAAAATACATAGTTTTTGGTCTTACCACAGCACACAAATTTCATTGAAATCTGAGAAGCAAGAATGTTCCATTTTGTTTGAACCTGGAGACACCTGCAGCTCAGTCTCAGGTCAGCAATTCAGAGCCAACACTAAGAAAATGAAAATGTCAAGGACCAGATACTTCCTTGAAACAAACCAGACTTTCTGCTTGGCAAACAATAGGAATACTATTTGTTTTGCTTTCTTTCTTTTTAAAGCAGAGACCTTCATTGTAGGATACCCCATTCTAGGTTAATGAGTCCCTCTCTTCAAGCTCCTCTCTGACCAACTGACTGGCTTGAAGCCCTTCTTTGCACAAGAAATCAGGAACAGGTCAGTTACAAGACCCTGAAGATGCAGCAGGCTGGATCAAGAATGGTGGTGTCCAGAACCCAGGCTGGGTAAGCAGCAGCTGCCCTCTGGTTGATTACTAGGCATTTCACACCAAGGCTATTCCATCTGAAGCACATTAGAGAGAACAAAAGGCATAGGGACACGTTTCCTACCGCATTCTGTTACTTCTTCTCAAAAGCAATGAAATGCCCTGGTTTTGAGTGTGAGAATGAGGGCGAGTTCTTCTGTACTTGGAATAAACACACTTGTGCACATTCCTTCCTTTCATGCTGTGTACACCTCTACTTGGCAGTGCAAGCTGTTGGAAGATGACTCAGCTTGTTACTGATTAACATCTCACTTTAAGTCTTCTGTGTGCCTCAATCCAACTCTTCTCACATCCATCAGGCATCCTAACACCATGCATTTCTTTCTATTTTGCCCTCAGGTGTACCAGACAAACACAAACTCAACAGCCCAGAGTTCACCATGTACCACCAACTTTATTCTCCCCTCTCCGGAGCACAAACCCCCCTCCTTAAAGCTACACAGTGCTGCAGCACAAGCCTTTCACATCCCCAAAGGCACTGCAGGCAGCAGAACAGGGTTTGCCACCCTGGATTTCCATGCCTTCCTTTCCTTCCATATGGAGTCAAGAAGAGGTGTCAGGCCAAATACACGAGAGATACTGGCAGCCGAGCCACTATGCAATGCACCATCCATTTGTTTCTGGAGAGCAGGGCCTGGCCTTCCTGCCCAGAGAGGGTATGTGTGCACATATGGAGTGGGGAGTTAGTTTAGGGTGACTGAGAAACATGGTACTTCAAATCAGAGAGCTGAAATATTTCAGTTTTGGGTACATTTCACCCAAATACAATTTTTACAGAAAAAAAAAAACCTTAACCTGTTCCTAAATACTGAAGAGAGTATGTCCATCCTTTGTAATGGGACTGCTNCCAGCCACTCCCTCACTGCCTTGCACCCTGACCTCCCACCTCCCATCTTCTCCTGAGGCATCAGTACAACCTTACTCAGTTTTATTTCCTCACAGAACACATTCCCTGCCTGAAGACCACCTCCCATCTGTGCCCGCAGCTTGTGTTTTTCCCACCGGCACTGGCACCCCCACAGACATGTGCATGCCTGTCCCAAGAACAGCACCCTACCTGTGCCCCCGCCCCGGGAACAAACGAATCCCAGGCACGGGATCTCACCGCTTTGACAGGAATAAGAACTGTGCAACGACTCTTTGGGCGCTCCCAGTTCGCGTTAACACAATGCTGTAAGTTCAGTTTTGAGTGTATGTATCTCTCCCTATCACAAGCCCAGTTATATGTTTCAATTGTTAAGTGCTCCTATCACAAGCCCAGTTATATGTTTCCATTGTAAAGTGCTCCACTCCAGTCATATGCTCCCATTACAACCCGAGTTATATGATGTTTCAATTGTTAAGTGCTCCCGTTGCAATCCCCCTTAAAACACTTGCGAGGGTGTCACTCACGCAGCTCCTCAGAAGAAAAATGGCACACACCTCCCTAGACAACCAGCTTCCAGAAGGTTCTGGGTGAGGTCAGATGCAAATAAGGGATTAACAATTGTCCAAAGACTGAGCAGGGACTCACAGGAACCAATAAGAGAACAAGTTACTATGCAAATTAAGGGATCCAAAAATCACCCCTTCAGGAGCTGCCAAGAACTGTATAGAAGGAGGTGCCTGGGCACAGCCCGAGGTCTTTGAGAGACTCTCACCAGGAGTCGAAGACCCGGATCCAGGAGCTAGGGCCGGCAGCACCTGGAGATGACCGGTGGTTCTTCGCTTCATAGGAGAGGAGCTGTGGCGTGCGCACCCCGCCAGCCCCCACCCTAGGCCTATTTAACTAAAGCTGAAATCACTTAACCCTGAGGGTCTGCCCCTCATTCGTAACACCTTCTCCCACTCTACTCCCACAGCGTGGCATTTCCAATAAAATATCTGCAAACACACAGACACACACAAGCTGTGAACACCGCCAAGTCCTGCCCGGGGGTGGGTCTCACTTTACTGCATTTTTGCACGGCAGGATGAGCACCTCTAAACCCTGCAATTCTCAGAAGCCCTGAGAGCAGTGCACGAGTGAACTCACATCTCCATAGTGTCACAAGGCCTCCAAAGGCCAAGACAGTGCCAAGTGACATTCAACTCTCTTTCAGAAACAGAGGCAGGAGGCAGAGAGAAAAGTCACTGTGGACACTGGAAGCTTGTTTGCTGCTTTCAGACTGGTATCAGGAGATGAGTGAAGGGACCTTTTGACACCTTCATGCAATGTACTGTCACACCTGATCTCATTTCCAAATGTGATCTCTATCAGTCCATGCATGCTGGTCCATAAAATTAGCAATGTCAACGCCAGTATTATTTGGGTTATAGCCAAAAGTCACTCCTGTGCAAGCACCACTCAGTCTCAAAAAATAACAGACAATATTTACATATGCATCAAACCCACAGTTTGGACAAAAAAAAAGGTAATTCACCTAGGAGTGCTTTGATCCTCTGACAAATCATTTCCTGATTAAAGTTGAAACAACAAAAAGGACTTTGGACACCAACCAGCTGTCACACTTGTGTTGGGAGCTGGCACTAAATCCCACAAAGCCTGGGAGGAAAGATTTAGGTGGTGGGAGGGGAGCAAATGGTCTATTTGCATTCACAGCATGCGAGAAGTTCCTTCTGGAAAAGCAATTCCTTCTCCTGTTACCTATCTGAAGCAAGCTAATAGAACAGGGATCCATCAAAACTCCCCAAAAGGAAAGCAAGCAAACTCCCCAAAAGGAAAGCAGGACACTTTGGCAGTACTGAAGTATTGCAAAACTTGTTGGATATACTACAGCTGGGGGTGTTGTGTGTTAGAGGAGTTTTTTGTTTTGGTTTTTTTTTCTTTGCTCTCCAAAAGACGCCTAGAAACTAAAACATTTCCAAAATGCAATGACCCATTTGAAACCTTTGGGCCTGAGCTGAGTGAGAGGAAAACAAAAAATGAGCTTAACAAAGATCTGAGACAGCAGCTGGGAAAAGTGAAGGCAGAACTGAGGTCTAGTAGTCATCTCCTTTTTTCCTACTAAAACAAAGCATTCACAGTTACTTGTAACCATAAAAAAAATATTCTGATGCTAGCAGACTTCTTTCAACATTTTTCATCAGATAGTCTCTCAGTTATTAGTATTTCCCGTGCTTCTACTGGCAAATAGAGTATTTGGCAATTAAAAAGAAATGCAGCTTGGGGGGATGCAGATTAGAAGCATATTTTGCTACATAGTTCTGGTATGATGAACTCTTAATTTAAAAAAAAAAACAAAAAAAAACCCAAAACCAACTAAGCCCAAACATTATTAATCCAAGGTGTTGAAAGAAACAGTCCACAAAACAAAATAATTTCTTCCAAGCTTCAGCCTCGTTTTAACTGATGTGTTTTATTACCAGGCTTTGAGAAATCGGTTATACAATCTCATTAAATCAATAGGCCATAATACACAAAATAAAGAAGAGACTGACTAACCCTTGAGATGCTCTTGATACCTTGGTGTTTATTAATTTACATTTACTAGAGATGTCATAAAACTGAACTCCTGAAATCTCTCTTTGTGACAAACTTGTTACTTTTCTATTCTTTCTAATTAAAACAAGTTCTCAGCAGGCAACTCTCAGATGTGCTGCTTGACCTGCCACCTCTTCCAACGAGATCAGTATCTTCAAACTTCTCGCAGCACAAAGGGACCAACTTGGTAAAACTCATGCCTGGCACTTTGAACAGCCTAACAGCAGATCCAGAGCTGACATTACTCTAAGCCTTTCACAGGGTTCTGTTGTGATGCAAATAAAGTACAATCCCCAGACACAAAAAAGTCATTAAAACGGAATTAGGAGTTATAAGTAATTGGCAAACTGAAGGAAAAATCTGGGTTAAAAGGAACACCACAGGAAGACCTACAAAGAAAGTGGGAAGCGGCTGTTTACAATTACACTTCAGCAAACACAAGGAAACAGGTACGAGGACCGCGGTGCTCTGCAGCACGCAGCTTCCACCGCAGGCTTTGCTTCCACAGCTTGAGCTGTGCACCCACATCACCCTTCTGCCCTCAGAAGCTTGACAGATTGTGCTATCCAGCCCTGCCGTGGGCTGGGAGCACTGGCAGCATTTTAACTTGGCAGCCTCCTGCTCAGCCCGCCCGTCACATCGGCCAGCAGGCGAGGCTGATGCCAGCAACAGGCCAGCTCTGAGTGTGACCTGCAGCCAGGGCCAGCCAAACTCCCAGCAGCTCCCCAGCTGCTGACCAAACAGGGAACTGAGCAAACTGGGCAGCAGCAAACACTCACATGCTATTAGGTCAGGAGTTAAAATATCTCAATGACCTGCAACTTCCATCATCAACAAGGGCTGATAAATGCCAGAGCCTTAGGGAGTACAAACTCATCTGCAAAAAAACCCATCCGGGCTCTGATGCAATTTCTGCCACTTCCAGCAGACAGGAAGGCAAAAGTAAGGAGGGTTTTCCTTCATTCTGAAAAAAAGAAAAGAATTTTTAAAAATGAAATCATGATATAAAATGAAGTTTTCAAGAAGGGATTAAGAAAATGGATAGATCTAATGGAGACTTCCTAGATCAGAGAGAAGCTCAGCAAAACAGTATAGCAAGACAAATACTTCCCCTTTCTTCATGGTATGAAGCCATGAAACTGGGAGCCTCTTTGCCTGTAACTCCATCTTCAACATCACCACTAATCACCTCATCCATCAGCACCATCCAAGTTGAGTCCTGACTGGGCCATACGAGATGAATTGCAAATCAATCATGCAGCACAACAGCCTCCCTCCACAGCAGCCAACCATAATTCATACAGGAATAGTCCCAACACAAACTGGGGCTATTCCTGACCCAGAATGTTCTGCAACAACCAGCTGTGAATTAGCATGTTAACAGTGAAAGGAAATCAAGAGATCTGTTAAAAAAAAAAAAAAANAAACCAGGCTAGGCGAGTGTTCCCAGCTAAGAAAACACCAGATTCCTGCAGAAAGCAGGAAGAGCTTCGAAGAGCAAGCATGTGCTTTGTGCCACAGGCACAGCTGGTCACAGCACAGCCCCTGGCCAGAGGAGAGGACAGTGAGGGGGCTAATACACAGCCCCCACCACCCAGCGGCAAACAAGGGTCCTCACTAAAGCAACCGTGGCACTTTCAGCATTTGTGCTGTGACTCCTGGCCACTGTATGCTTTATTCCAGGTTGTATTCTGCTGAGAAGATTACAAAAATGCAAGTTCTCAGACACTCAGAGACAAGACAAGGTCATGCCAACATTCCTTGCCAGAAAAAGTTCTCTCTGCACACTGCCAAGAAGCAGTATGTATACCTTTTATTAGCTACACAAACTTTCTTTGCAACGCTGAGCCTTGAACTTGATACCAAGAATAGTCCAGTACATCATCTTTTTCCATTTGCAAACTAGAACATTTTGTGAGACTGCAACAGCCTAAAAAGTCTTTGCAGTTGCCCACTGCTGCTGTGTTACAGTGAGGGGCAGCTGTGTCTTACCCCACTCCCCACGCCCACCCCCCTTCCAGTGATGAGAAAAGGAAAGGCACTTCTGGCTCATTACTCCTGCTCCTGCAACAGCCCCATGAGACAAAGTTCAAAACTAGGAGAAATTTGATGACAGGCCGAAAATGTAAAGCAAAAGGACAGTTTCTCAAGAAAAAGTTATACTTGTCAGATTAGACAGAGGAGCCTGAATTCTGTCAGAGACAGCTCTTTCACTTCTCCCTTTTATTTCTTCCATTTTCTTCTTGGTGACACCCCTTTTCTGTATTGTCTTAGAGACTCTGATTGAACAGAGCAAGCATTCAGGGGCAGGGTGAAAGAGGAGGAGCAGGCATGGCTTGATGGGCAGTGAACAAAGTGTGCGCTAGATAGAAAAGTTACAGGAAATAAAAGGAGTCCGGAGAGCTGAGACAGAGGAATAGCAAAAGCATGAGAACAGCCAAGATGCTTCACAGACATGTCTGGGCAAACGTTCAAGGCCACGAGGTAAAACTACCAGAAGCCAGGAGTTACATTATGCTTCTTTGTACTGCAGTAAAACCTGCCCTGAACATCTCCAGGGAGGGACTCATGGGCAACACCACAATTTCCACTCCAGTGACTTACTCAGAGACGGGAGAAACCAGCTGTGTTAGACATCCAGGACTTCCCTAATCCCTCTTAATCAATAAGCAGCTGGTAATCAACCTGACTTAAGATGAGGCGATGGGCACAGATGGGCAAGCTTAGTCATGAGGGTGGCTGCCCAGCACAGACTAGCTAGAGCTGGGCATTGAACATGTTTAACCTCCAGTATCAAAACCAGTATTTTCAACCTCTTCATATCTCTGCAAGGCAGTCAGAAACTCCCTGGTAACTCTCAGAATTATTCACCTAATTCTCCAAAACCAGCAGGAAGTTGATTTCAATTTTTCTGAGAAGACTGTGCTGAAACCCGTATCGCCGTGAGCTGCTTGGCCATCCTGCTCTGGGCACATGATGTTCTCTGTGTGGCAGGCTAAGCAGGTGGGGAGAAGTACCATTTCAGGTATCTTACTTGAATTTACCTGTGTATTAAGTCAAAACCACCTCAGCCATGGTCAGCCTCTTCTTAGCAAAAGCCAGGATAACATACTGCAGTTAAATCCATACCTGAAAGCCACCATTGCTTTAATTAGATTCAGTCAAATCCAGGTCTTTGCAGTCTAGACATGGTTTAGCAAGTGCTTTTATGTGAGTAATTCATTGAGAGAGAACACATGTTAAGTTCTATCTGGAGCTTACCTCAGTTTTGCAAAAAAATAATTGGATTTTGACAGGCCAAACACAGCCCAACATAAATATTCAAGCATCAATCCAAGGGAAGATTTTACTTGACAAAGGAAGGAAAATGTTCCTCCTGGGGCCTAATGCTTTTCCAAAGTTTAGCCAGACACAAAAAGCTTTTCCATTCAGAGCAAGAGTATTAAAGAGGACAATTTTGCAACACAGCACGGACACGAATCTTGAGGCAATACAGAATACAGACTCCATCCCTTACTATGGCCCCTCCTGCAGTCTCTCTAACACTCTGGGTTTTAGACAAAGGTCCAGACATTAATACAAAGGAGAGAGAAAGCACATACGGAGTAATTACTGCTTCTGACCTATGCTACATATACACTGGTCACACACCAATTTTACAGCAACTTGATGTAGGAATGTCAGGGCAGCACTGTGGCTTGACAACTTCTGCACCAAAACCAAAGTGTGAGATGCTCCAGCTCCAACAAAGTCAATTTGATTAAGCTTTAATATAGACACGAAATGGCTCTTGGCTGACAGAAAATTGTTAGTGCTCCTAGCTGAGTATAAATACATTATTGCTACTTTTTATTTGCTCAAAGAATCTCTGGCTTAGCGGTAGTAAGACATAGGACACAGCCCACTGTTTCTGAAGACTGGATGTGCAGGAAAGTGCCTTACATACCCAGCTGGTTCTTCCACAGGGCAATACCAGCATCACAAACCAGAAAACCCTCCTCCTTGCAATGAGACTCTCTCAGCATTGATGCAAGAACAGCTGTAACTGAACTCTGTGGTAAAAGAATATTAGTTCGATTAACAGTTGTACTTGGATGCACCAATATGTATAAGGCACCCCATAAATCGTCTCATTTTCACTCAGAGTTGAAGAGAATTGTTATTTTCTAAGACATAGTAAGGAGACAACCCTGGCTCACTTTTGTGATGCAAATCAGCAAATTGCTTGGAGGAAGAAGTGGAGAGGAAAAGTCCTTTAATTGAAATTACAATAAAACCTCTTCCCTACACAATAGTCACAGACAACAGCTCCAGTGGTGTGTCCCCCAGGACCCCAACATTCTTCTTCAGCTGGTGCACAGCCAAAACTCTGGCTCCTGACTGCACACTCTGCTCACTGCGGCATCCATCTGCCATCCCACTCACCGGCAGTCACCGAAGAGACCTTGACCACCCAGAACCCCCACCGAAGCATGTTAAACTGGGGGACATAAATCGCTGCTCTTCCATGAAGATGTAGCTACAATGAAACTTTTTTTACCAAGCAGTAACAGCCTCCAAGGCACAACACCGTCCCAAGATGAAATGCGGCTGAGGAATGTGAGCTATGTGGGCAGCGGGGCTCTGACGGATATAAAGAGAGGACAGGAGCAGGCAGGCTGCTTTCACAACACTGGTTTCCTCGCCAGAGCAGAGGACCAGCTTAGCTGCCTCCCTCATCCCACTGCGTGCACGCAGAGCTCGGGAATGTTAGCAATGCAGACNCAAAACTTCAAATGTAGGTTTGCAATAAAACTGTCATTAATCTCTACCAGCTAAAACAAACTGCAGGCCCTCCTGGTTTTTTGGCTAGTTACTGGCATGAAAAATATACCAGCATTAGGACTAATAAATCCATGCACTTAACACTTCCTGTGCCAGAGATTTAATATTCAGCTGTACAAGCACAGGTCTCCCCCAGGCTAACAGAAGATGGAGTTGCTACAGGTAACAGCCCTGAAACCCTTTCAAGTCTGCTTCAGCCAAAACCAACAATACCTGACAATGTGAACAACAACATTCTGTCAACTGCTTATTTCTAAGATTCCTGAAGAACTCCGTTTTATTTCGACCACATTTTCTTGATCTTCGCATCCCAGCCCAACCACTAGGTGACTGAGCACTGCCTATCTGGCTGCAGGAGGTGCACCTCCCGCTGCTGGCTCTCGCCGGGGTGAGCACCGACTGCATCTCCTCAGCACGCCTACCGCGTACCTCGTGACAGTCACGATGTGCGCACGGATACAAAGAAGGGTTTGTTTCCCTTAAATTTCCGCAGTGAGAAGGCTCCCTGCAGCCACTAGTACTTTTGTTGACGTAATCCTGCAACATCGCTTAAAAACATGACAGTGGGCACAAGCAGCAGCAGCGATGGGATGAGAAACTGCAAGAAAAGCACAAAGGAGACAAAGACTCCGTGGTAAATCACTGATGGGATGATCAGGACCAAGGCAACTTCTACTACACACATGGCCACACATCAGAACCTTTGTCTACTTGAAAAAAAACCCATTAGTAAAGCAACCCGTAACCACAAGAACAAATTAAGAAACACATCAAGTTTGTCAGCCCTGTTAAACGGTGCTGATAAGATAAATAAACTGCAGCTAATCATGCCTACATCATCATTTCCAGCACCTCTTCGCTACAGAGAGATTTCACCGTGGTCCTGAAGGTAATTATATCTCATCTTCCAATGTTACCAACAAGTCATGCACAGAAAGCTGTCTGAGTAGGCTGCTGGTAAAATATCAGTTGAGAAGATGGTCAGTGGTGCCAGAGTAAGACTAGCATTCATCTGAGGACAGAAAACCCTTCAGGAGCTTATCATGGAGGGCAGGGGGAAGCAGCAGCTTGAATGTTTTAAGAACAAGTTCAGTCCCACATATCAGGAAGGAATGGAACTTAAGCTAAAAATCTCTTCTTGCATTGCATTTTCTAAATCTTAAGATTAGTCTAGGCAAAAGACTATTGTTTTTAGAATGAAGTTATTAATTGAAAAACATGAAGGCTGGTTTAAAAAAAAATACCATAAAGCAGCTTAATTCTGATCACATTCCTGTAAATCCAGACTGAACACCTGAAAAGAGACAGATGAGTTTCAATGCCTTAAAAATGGAAGCAAAAACCCCAAACCTGTTTCCCCTACTCATGAACCCTAGCATTTTACAGTTTGGTTTGGATTTTTAACCCCTCTCTGCTTTTTGGTTTGTTTGTGCAAAACTAGGTTTTATAAACAGAGTTTAGAGCAACTTCAAAATTTATGTTTCTATTAATCTCATTTGAAGCAGTTTCAGAACTGAGTAATGACAGCTGCTTTTCATTCAGCAAGCTTATTTTCTGTTGCTGGACTCTACAAGACAAATTGCTACTGCCAGACAGAGAGCCAAAAAATACAGAGCAGCAAGAGAAAGGCTCTGAAAGTCACAGGATGCTATAGAAATTCTGCTTCAATACAGCTGTAAAGTCCCACCTTGATGAAGCTGCATGATATTCTGTAACATCCAGATGAAGTTCTGACAAATGTCCTCTCCTTTGTTAGGATATCTCCAGCCATTCTGAACCCATTTTTACTTCTGCTCTCTTGTGCACTTACACCACACAGAACAAAAAAGCTAAGCCTGGCCTGCCAAATTACTTCTGCTTCCTGTCCCTGTTTGCCCCAGAAACCCAATTACAAAGTTAACTCATGCTAATGGAGCCTGAAGGGATGCGCACTCACACTCAGCGACATGACAGGTCGCAATGAATGAACAGCCTGATTTTCACCCTGGTTTGGTATCTGAAATATAAACAATGCACACTGAAGTTATCTATTCCAGAGTGGCAGTTACATCTGGGTGTATCTGTGGCTAATTGGAGTGAAAAGTCAGATTGCAACATACGAGTCATTATCCACTAAAGCATTCTCCTTCAAAACAAACAAACCACCCCC
>VZTR01009149.1:435900-454652 GCA_013400775.1 Chaetops frenatus
GGGGCGGCCGCATCGCGTACCCCGCGCGGCCCCGGCACTGCTGGAGTGCGAGGGCCGGCGCCGGCGGCGGCAGAGAGGAGTTTTCATGCGCGCCGCTTAAGAGGCTAGGTCGGCGGCTGGCCGGGATGCGGGAATTCTTTGCCCGGGAGAGTAGGGTTACCGTCANAATTCAGCATCCTCGGGAAAATCTGCCTGGGGCTGACCCAAGCGGAGTCCGCGATGTGTGCGGGCTGGAGGGACGGGTTCGGAGCTCACAAAAGGAGCGTTAGCCCCAGAAGGTCCGATAAATGGGGTCAGATCAGATACCTGTCCAGGGCTGGTGCACAGCCCAGTGCCAAGGGATTGGGATTCCCCAGTGGAAGCTCTCACGTGCAATGCTTTTTTCCTGTTGGAGCCTCGGCAGAATGTGCCCTCCGGCTGCAGTGGGTTGGGTGGGGTCCTCGGCAGGGCTTCCGAAGAGCAAGATGGGCATCAGGTCGCTCTGCATTGTTTGTGAACCTCACCTTAGAAACAAAGTTTTTAGACTCTTGTCTTGATTTTTACTGGCCAGAACAAGCCATCTTTAAAGCCTTTTCAGCTGTGAAAGGATACAGTAGTCCCTGGTTTTGTGTGCCTTGAATTTTTTCGCTTAAGGGTTTGAATATTCGGAATGGATTGATGGGTGGTTTCTTTCACTCCTCCCGCTCTTATCTCAAGCGCTATCTCCATTGCCCCAGGGCTCCAAGGTCTCCAGGAGCAAATGATTCAGGAGCTTTGTGATGATACCAGGAAGGGTTTCACAGGACAGTCCCTCCCACATACAAATCAGAATCCACAGGCCAGGAGTAAGCAAAATGCAGGAGACCCGGCAGAGTCAGGAGTGTGACAATGCCTGGTTTTCTTTTCCAGCTCTGGATATAGGACCCTGCAAGGTGATTATTGTGAGTTACTTCACAGAGCAAAATAACACAGCTGTGGTGCATCACTCCTTGCTTTTTCTGGTTTTACGTGTAGTGTGCTATCAAATGCTGGCACCTTCTGATCCTTCCTTCTCATTTCCTTCTTTCTGTGTCGTTCCTCTGCTTTTCTTCTGCCATTCCCTGGTTAATTCTCCTGAAGCTCTGCATATTTCCAGATTCTTTTTTTTCAGGCATGATACCTGAAGTTCATGAATGGAGACCACCAAAGTTTCTCTCAATGAATATTGATTCCAGAATAGACCAAGGAGGATATTAAAGGAAATTTTTAAAGCTCCCTGGGTTTTTTTTCCTGTGGACCACACTCAAGTAATGGTAGACAAAAAATGTTAGGGTTTTCTCATTCTATAAAACGCTAATAGGCTCAGTGACATTTCCATCTAAATAATTTCCAGTATTTCTTCTGAAAGCTCTGAAGCCATTAAAACATTTTAAAGTTTAAATCACATCAAGTATTTTTCTAAATAAAGCTGCTATGACGTTGATGTAAACCACCTTTCAAACCACAGAGCTTTTATTTTAAAAAAAAAAAAAAATTGTACATTTTAATTCAAACCCACATAGTTTTGGAAATACTGGCAGTCCAA
The DNA here is from genome assembly GCA_013400775.1 of Chaetops frenatus. NCBI lineage: Eukaryota > Metazoa > Chordata > Aves > Passeriformes > Picathartidae > Chaetops > Chaetops frenatus. Next base: position 437,444 of record VZTR01009149.1, read on the forward strand.
ATTTGCAAAAAGGCCCTGAAGCTCTTTTAAGATACTAGCAGTTATTAATCCCAACTGCTAACTTCCCATCCAGAGGCTATTTTTTTTTATGGCTGAATTACCAACTCTAGAAAAACTGGGGTACTGATGAAAGAAATAATCGAGATAGCATTGAGCACCACTTACCATTTTTTATATTAACAACCAAAAAGAAAGTGTATTGAGACTAGCAAACAACTCCTTACCATCAGCTTATTCATCCGAATAGCTGGGTCAGGACCATGTTGTACCAGAAACTGAACAAACAGAATGAAAGCACTCAGACTGTGGCAGTGTACAGAGCAAGCAGATAGGACTCTCTCCACTTCTCCCACATAATCCTTTCTTTCAAGAGCTGCCAGCTCTTGACAGTTAAAACAAGTGAAATTAAATAAAGAAGTCAATTGTTGCATTACCTAGGTAAGAATGACAGGAGAAGCCTTTCAGTGTGGTCATGCAGTGGATGGGGCTTTTTCCTTTGATGGTGCAATTAAAACCAGCAGGTCTCGGTTCACCATTCAGCTCCCTGGGTCGTGTCAGGCCCTGCAGAGGGCTTGCAGAGTGCACTACCTGGGAGCCCAGGGCATCTGCCAAATGGGGCAGAGGGGCATATAAGCAAGCACAACGCGAGCCGGGCCAGAAAGCACCTGCCAGTCTGCTCCACCTGCCCTGCACATGTGAGTAGGGAAGGCTGGCAGAGGGGACACAGACCCCACCCCGTCGAGCACCGAAGAGAGAAACTTGTCTCTGTCTAAATTAACCCAGCCAAAGCCTCTAGGAGAAAAAGGGATGAAGATGTCAGTGTGTTGTTGCTCTTTCACAGGTGTGAGCCACGAGGAGCAGGTTCCTCCTCCCCAGCTGGGGGCTGGCACTGACATTGTCACTGTCAGAGATGCCTGTGCAGCTTCCACATCCAGCGGGGGCTGCGGGAGTGAGTTTGCCTTGCTCAGCCTAAGCAACAGCAAGGGACACTGTGCTGGGAATAGGTGCTTTTTCAGGGCCTTGCTGGCTCTGTGGAGTGTTTTTGATTTGGGATCTGCTCTGCCTGGTAGGAAGTCTGGACTATTAAACATCTAGAAAAAAAGTCCTTACCACCCCACAAAAATGCCCAAACCCACCTATTTCCTTCAAAAAGCCAGATACCCCATGTCTGTGAGTATGAAATCATAAGTGGAATGTCTGGAAGTAAGTAAAAGTAATGCCTTGAAGAGGGAGAATACGTTGTATTTTTTTTCTGTCATCTGGTCCAGATAAATGTTGTGGTATTCTTTGACAGAGCTTTCAGATAGCTCACAATACAGATAAAACCTGTGCACACATAGAGCATGTGTTAAAAACAAGAAGGACTTAAGAGAAAACATCCTGCCCTTCTGCAGTGGGTTGAGCAGAGGCTCAGGCAGAGTCAGTTCCCATGGACCTTCGGGCTCCATTCTTCTGGGTTTTAGCACTTCCCATGCCTCAAACCTGTTTTGTGTTGGACATCCCAGAGAGCTTACTCAGGAGCCTCTGGGTCTGTCAGCACCTCTGTGCTGCAAGTGAAGGTGATCTGCGGGCTAAATTTAGAGGCAGGTTGCATCAGCCCTGCTCCCAGCTGTGGCTCATGGCCTTTGTGAAAGTGTGGGAAGGAGGGGGATCAGACATTCCTTCTGCCGCTGTATTTTTTCCTTTGCTGCCACTGTAGAGGAGCACGAGAGGCCACAGTTATCTTAGATGAGCTGCCTTAGGTTGTCCTCAAACTGCAGTGTACATCTGTGGCTCCACAAAAAGCAGCTTCTCAGCATCCAAACTCATAAATTGCCTAATTTTCCCTCTCCCACCTTTCTCCAACCTCAGAAAATAGAATGCTGTCAGTTCCACAAGGCTCACAGCTCCAGGGGAGCCCCTGAAGCCACAGCAAACTTCACCTGATTTCTTGGGGTAGTGGAAAAAGCCCTGACACATGAAAAAATCAATCCTATGAAAATTTTATAAAAACAATAATTCTAATTTTGCCAAACAAAACAAAAAGTTGGAATGTTCTTTCCATAGGAAATGATAATGTTTTCCTGAGCCTTATTTTGTCCATTCTCAAAATCAAAAAGTTCTGAAAAACACGTGGGTTTCTTTTTTTTTACCCAAAAGGAAGATTTAGCATGTAGGAAGTGGTGTTCAAGCACCTGCCTAAGCATGACCTCCAACCCCTGTCCCCCAATTCCTCCCTGCCTTTGTGGTTTGTCACACAGAGAGGGGCTGAGCAGGACAGGGCTGTGCTGCTGGAATATCCCCCATCAGAGGCCTCAGGTGCACCTCTGCTTCTGAAGGACATTTTGAAGTGCTGATTATTGCCAAGCAGCTGCCAGTGCCAAAGCTGGATAGCAGCCTAAGGAATTAAACAAAACCCTGTTTTAAAATACTTGGTGTTTGCTGTCTTGGATATTCTGCACACCACAGTGAAAAGCAGGGGCAGTGCATTGCACTGGTGTGAATGACCCCACACGGTGGGCATGGCAGCTGAGAGGCAGGGTAATCCTCTCCACTGCAAGCCTGTAAAAGTCCAGCTTCTTCTCTCTTGGCATCTGCCCTTCTGACTTGCTTTTAGGGATGCATTAGTTTCAGCAGATGCACATTCTGTCTCTCTTTTCTCAGCACAAGACACCACTGGCAATTCACACTGCATGGCTGGTTTCTGCAGAGCCCCATCTTCAAAGGAGGCATGTTATACAAACACATGAAACAAAAGGAGGCAGGGTATTTTTTCCACCCTGGTTCAGGGTTCACATCAGTGGCAGCAGGGAAAAAATACCATATGCTTGCCTGAGAGTCCAGAGTGAAAGGAAAGAATGCAGCAGTGCACCTGGTTTTCCATCATCAGAGTTTTCAGTGCTGGAGGGCATGTGTCGCTGTTTGCCACACTTAGTCTTGGATCTCACCATTAGGCTTATGGATATTTGAGGCAGAACAGTGTTCTTGATTTGTGCACGAGTGCACAAGAATGCAACTCCAGAAATCATTTACTAGATGAAATGCAGCACTTGCCTTTCCCCTTACCTTTGGAGAAGCGGTGTCAAAATATGCTCCCCAAGGTCTGAGAAACTCTAAAACAACAGAGGAAAACGTTGCCACCAAACTTTTATCCCTGAAATATTTCAAAGAGTACTAGATTCCCCACAGCTCCCAGACCTTTATTTTTGAGAAGGTTGAGGAGGCCAATGCAGTTTAATGTAGTTGTATCATTAGTATAATGAAGTTGTACAACCAAGCTCAGTCTCTGCAAAAGCCTTACTTGGAATTGATGCCTGTCATGATTAAGATGAGAGATTAATAGAATAATTTCCTTAATGGATATGTGCATACAGCAGCTGGGGTTTCAAACTACATTGGAGAATCATGCTGAAACCTAAAATTATCTCCAAAGGTCTATTTGGATGCCTGTGCTGGGAGAGATGAGCATGTCTGCATGATAGCGTATGAGAGAGAGAGTTGGCCTGAATGAGGTTGGATATTGATAAGATACTTATCTTACATGCCAGGGCAGGGAGAAAATATTTTACAGCACCCCAACAGCAAACTTGAGACCTACAGTAAAAGGCAAAACAACGACTGTAGGAAGAAAGCAGGACAGAAAAAAAATTAGCAATTTCTTGCTGGAACAAGAAATTTATAAAATCAACTCCCAGAGTTACACTCATTTGATGCAATTCTAAATTTGTGCATGTTCACTCCAAGGAATGGCAGAATGAGGAAACTAATGACCCCAGCATTTTTTTCCCTCCTCCATGGGTCATTGGAGGAGTTTCTCCTTCATTTTGGAGATGGGTAGGATTTAGGTAGGTCCTATTCTCTTCTGCATAGACAGATTTGTTTACTTTGTACAATGATGATTTGATTTCATCAAATTCATTAGACAACTGTCCTCTTAGGTTAGGGTTTTTCAACCTTTATTTTAGTTTCAAATTCATGAGAGGATTTTAACTTAGAGGCATGGTATCTTTTTTTTAAAGAGATATGATTAGGACATTGAGGACCTTAACTGTAAAAATTCAAGAAAAAACTTGATGTACTTTGTCATTTTGTTGAGAAGGATGGTGGACCCTTTTTCTGGTTTTCTCACCTGCCTACTGACTTAACAAATAAGGGCTCATCTGATGGTCATTTAATGATGACTCTCTAAAGGTCTCACCTTGACTAGAGATCAAACTGAAGAAGACAACAAGTCTTTCGTTCCTGTTTGGAAGACCTAAGTGTGAAGCTGTCCCCTCTGCAGGGACTGGGGACGGTTTATCTGTTATTCAAATGCATGCCATGCTGATTAATCTGTGCTTTATAGCTCTGGTTGTGGATGTAGATCCTCTCTCATAACTCACAGAGATTTTTCACCCTGAAGTGTCTGACACTGGCTGTTGCACCAGCAGGGGTACGACATGCCTGGTGCAATGACACCGCGTTTGTGTTTCAGTTAACTCATGACGAGCAGTGTAAGCCTTCAGCCTTCAGAGGTACCTGCTGGCAACACAACCTGGCACAGGCAGTAAGTACAGATTCATCCATTCAACTAAACCATTGCTTCATCTGGGACCTGGGAGTTGTTGTATGGACACAGGTATCCTCTCACTGTTTCAGGCAACCTCTCACTGTCTCAAAACACCCCGGAACACATGAAGAGTCACAGGTTTCAATACACGATGTGCAGCTCTCCCTGGTTGCAGGGAATGCACTTTGGTACTTGATTAATGCAGAGCACTGCTGAGGATCTAAAAAAATAAGTTAATCCCCAAATGACTTCTTGAGTTTGGGCAGCTTTCCACGCCCCTTTCAGCAGTGGCATTGAGCAGCTCTGTCAGTGTGCCGTGGTGGCGTGTCCCAACTCTGCTGCACCATGCCTGCAGTGTTCTCCCCCAGCCAAGCCACTCTTGTGGACGCTCCCTTCTGCACTGAACTGTGCTATTCAAACCACACAGAGGTTCACAGTGGCCAGCTAAAGGGATCTTGGGCAGGGGCTGAGTTACAGCAGTGTCAGGGAGAGCAGGGGTGGGAACTGCTTGAAAGAGAAATGCTGAAGTTAAACAGAGGATTAAACAAGTTCCAGTTTTGCAGCCACAAGTACTTTATGTTAAATGCTTTTCCTTACCAGGCTGTGGGAATGACCAGCATTGTAGGAAGGCTCAGGTAGCCTTTCTAGGAAGATTTTCTTCACCATGGAAACACTCTGAGTGCTCCCATAGCAGCTGGTGCCGCAGGGCCAGTGCCTGTGCCCCAGTGATGGTGCCTGCCTTGTGAGCAGGATCCCAGAACTGCAAAGCTGCTGGGGAAGGGGGTACACTTGAGGGCATCCTCCATCCATTAGCAATACAGGAAATTATCAGTGAACCAAAACTAGTGGAAATAATTGGACATGCTGCAATGCCCTCTGTTTCCTCAAACTATGCCTGTCCGTGACTTTATTTCCAAGCTATGTAATTTCCATCCACAGCACCCCTTTTGCACATGGGATGTCGAACCAGTGGTCACTCTTGGCACCCATAACTGCAGCAGATGTGCAGGGCTGTGTCACTCCTCCTAAACAGCCCAAATCCTCCCCTGGAAGCAACGTGTGAAATGTGAAAGCAGTGTGCCTTTTGTTTGTTGCTTTTGCAGTTTCCCAGTTCTTCATGGAAACTAGCAAAATCCAGGAAGTCAGCATTAAAAAAAATCAAAACAAAAGCAAACCCACATAATCAACAAACAAACAAACAAACAAACAAACACACAAACTCAGCCCACCAAATCCAGAAAAGCCCCGTAAAACCAAAGAACATTTTTATTGAAAAAATAAATGGTTTCCCCTATTTTAGTTACTTGTTTATATATTTTGTGATTATTTTTTGCCTAACAGCTGCCAGTAGTGTACAACAGCCCTCAGTTTGGTCCTGAGTGCCCCACATGGTCTAGAAAGTGAGATGCATTCAGCAATTTACCCTGCCCTTTTAAAGTACTACTTCCTTTGTTCCCAGGAGTGTGTTGGGGTTTTGATCTTTTCCTCTCTGGTTGCTTATTAATGGATGGATTTCTTTCAGTCAGCTGCAGTCTTTGTCCCAGGCTGCAGCAGGCTTTGAGGACAATTGGGTTTCCCTACAACCTGAGCTGAGCAATTCTTTCTACACATCCTGTATGCTCTTTAATCTGCCACAGATCACAAGAGTTTTGCTCTTCCTAATTTAATCAATGGTTGAAGCCCCTCACATAAACCAACCTCTTTGAAATCTTTTAGACACTGTTGGTTTCACATTATTCTCCCAATGTTAAAAGTTGGCAGTATGAAGTACAGGGAAGATGCCATCCTTCCAGGCTGCCAAGAAATCTCCAGCTTCTAAGGCGTTATCAACTTAATTTCTGTAAACTTATTCTTGCTGGCAGCCCCTTCCCCTTCCCCTTCCCCTTCCTCTTCCTCTTCTTCTTTCCCTTCTTTTCTTCCTGTGGGAAAAATGCCTCTTCAAGGGCTTAGATTTGAGCCCAGGATTTTATGCCTTTATTCAAAAAGGAACACACTCCTTTGGAGCAGTTCCAACCTTTTTTTTGATACCTGAGAAGGGACTGTTCGTCTCTCTAAAAGCTGACCTGCAAACGAAGGAAGGGATAGGGTTTTGTGCATACTTCATTTCTTCACTATGTATTAAGTCCAGAAACACTTGTTTGCCTGGGGTTCTTAGGGTTTTAAGATAGCTTTCTGGCACTTTCAAATTCTAGAGATATCAGTAGGGCTAAGCTTGCTTTTGTTTGTTTGTGTATTTTCATTGAGCTCTTCTTGGGGAAAAGAAATTTGCACAGATGTTTATATTTGGGAAAGTCAGAAATGCATGAAATCTTCCCTTCCAGTTGTTTTACATGTGTTTATTAAATGCACAAGACATAGTCCTCTTGCCTTCCAGCTGAAACACCTTGTCCCTTTGATTATTTAATCTTCTTTTTTAATTTTCATCCTACCAATAGTTGCATGTCTAGAAATATTCCATGAATAGTGACTGATAGTGAAAACTCTTATTTTTGTAACAAGACATAGTTATAAAAGAACATAGAAAAAAGGATGTGTAATGATTTAGGTATCTTTTAAATTCACGAAGAGAAACCTTAAAAAAGCAGTAACATTCAACTTTGTGTTTTTTTCTAAGGACAAAATTCTGTTTTGAAGGGTGCAAAACATCAAATTGCTTAGAACAGAGAAGCAAGACAACTTTCAAGGCTTTCTAAGTTATTCTTATAAAAGTTATTATTGAGCATCTTCTGGGGTTTTGTTTGCTTGGTTTGATCAGATAACACTTAGTTTGATGTTTTCAGGACCTTTTACTGACCAATATTGAGTGATAACATTGTTTGCAAAAAACTTCAAGGTTAGTTTTTTAATTCTTGAACAGTTGTGAAACAGTCTGATTTTGAATAAAAATGAGTAATTTCAACCAATCCCTCAGTAAGAACATTAAGAGTCACAGAAACATATTCACTATGTGAAGTGCTCAGTGAATGCCAGAATTTACTGTAGCTTTCCAAAACACAAACTGAGTTCTACTGTGAGAGTGCATTGTCTTTATTCATGCAATCAAAAGGGACTTTTTCCACAAGGGCCCCTTCTTCTTTCAGTGCACTGATTAGGCTGGAGCACTACCCAACCTGAGATGACTTATTCAAGACCTGTTGATTATTTTTTAATCACTCCTTTTAACCAGTTTAAAAGATTGCTAAAACATAGTCAGCCAACAACTCCCGAAACTACCCCACTCCTCAATTCAGCACTAATGGCAACACCCTGTGAACACTCCTTGTATGTGTTCCTCTCTACCAGAAGGCATCAGCACTGTAGTGCAGTAAACCCCAGTAAAACACTATTATTGTGTGCTTCTTTTTCATGACAAGCATTGCTCTGAGAGATTAGAACATCTAAAAGAGTCCTAGCTGGCTCTGTGTCAGGCTCTCTGCTACGCTTTAATTGCCCTTTCTGAAATATTTGAGACAATGATACTTCTAACAGATGAAAAGAAACACAACAAAAAAGTTTAAATGTTTGCTCCTGCTTTTCCAAGCCTTTACAGTTGGTGGGAAACATAATGAGAAAGCATTCAGCTTCCCGGGAGAGGTCAAATAACCCTCACCTGTGCCAATTTTAAGTGACAACGCTGCTTTTCTCTGTACCCGGCTCAAATGTGGCTACTTCTACTCAGGGTCATGCCTGTTCAGCCCATTACCTCCTGATGTCGTGGTTTCTTTCATGTAGCATGAAAGGTGTGCTCCCTGTATAGGTGCTGCTCTGCAAACCAGGAAATCCATGGGCTGCCCATGCAGGATTCATAGCGCTGACCCAAAGCAGCCACCTTGACTGTTCAAATGTTTTCACAGTGCACTGACATTTCTAGTTCCAGGCAGTATTGCTGGCCCTCTCACGGCCAGCACAGACTCCTTACATCTGCCAGATGTGCAAGTGTGTGCTGACACCTGGTCTGGATCAGGTGTGCTCTCCTGTGGCAGCGGGGCTGTGCACAGACCTGAGGCTGCCAGTCACCACTTTGCCACCTGTGTGCTGCTGCAGAATGGGGCATGGCTGACGTGTCAACAGAGAGACACTTGTGCTCAGCTAGAGGATTCCTGTGCCAGACTCAGCACTGAGCTCCTTAACGCTGGTGCTTGCTAGTGGTAAATGCAAGGGGTGAGTGAGCACTGGTGAACTCCCAGCTCAACGTCTAGGATGGTGTAGTGCTCATCTGCTGGTTCCCCTTTGCCAGCCTTAGCAGTTTAGCCCTGGATACACAAAAGTCTCCCTAGTCTTGAATCACCCAGATGCTGAATTCAGGAATCAGGCATATTTCTGCTCTACAGTTACACACCAGAGGAAGAAAGGAGGACACTGAGCTTCCCACTGGCATTTTTCACATACATTGAATGGAAAACAGAAGTTGGGAAGCAACTTGTTGCTTGTAATCCCTGCAATAGGTACAATTTATCCTAATGACAGACTAACACATCCTCTGCCCAAATAAATGTATTTTTTTGATAAATGATGCTTCTACAAGAAAATGTTCTTCCTACTGAAATTTTCTTTCCAGCTGTGTTCTATTGAGGTATAAGACGCAACACAAAGGCACTTCTAAATATGCTGTGTAATAGTCTCTTTATTGCAAAATGAATATTGTAAGAAAGAAAATTTGTTTCACGTAGTTCAGCTCTTGAAAGAAATGTACAAGCCATGTTCCATTTGTAGAAGGGACAACATGAAATGCAAACTGAGGGCAAGACTGGCCATCTGATTGAGAGGTGCTCAGCTTCTAAAATGGGAGTGAAGACTCCATCAGTATTCCTGAGTATTATTTCAATTCAAGGAACCACTTCATTACCTTTACTTAGCATATTGTACTCCTGTTAGGGGTTTTATTTACCTGAGGTTCCTGTTAGTTAGGCTGTAAAGGATAAGTATCTTGTAAACAGGGACACTGAATTGTGGGAACAATAGATAAAGGGCTAGGTTCTGATAGGCAGAGATCTCATAGCTCCAAAACTTTGGGAAATTAGTAATCTTTTCAATCTAGAACTGTTTCAAAGCAACTTGAATATAGAGAAGCCACTCTGACATAGAGGCAACTTTTGCTTTGACCTTTTTATACCATTTGCATATGTACTTTGGATATGCTCTCTTCAAAATCAGGATGTACTTACTCCTGATTATTTCATTTAACACATCTCATCTTGTTTGATCATCTGTGTGAATCTTTTACAAAGGACATTCAAAATATGATACAAATGTCAATGAAGTGCTTGCAATATTTGTATTCTCAAATGGCAAGGCTGCTGGTGACTGTAAAAACTCCTGTTTCCACTAAAAGCAACAGCCTCAATCTCCCTTACACTTTTGGATTAAAGAGGCATGGGCTTTAGAAGCACAGGGCATCAGCTCTGAGAAAGTAATTTTCTAAAATTAAGTATAAGTGAAAAAAAATCGACCATTTCCTTGAATTTTAACATTAAATTCTGTGTTTGGGCAAATGGAATCGGTTACTTTAATCAGCATTAAAGTATCAATTCCAAAACATTGAAGAGGTGCAGGAGAGGAAGTAATATTTAGGATACTTTCACAGATCTTTGTTTCAAAATACAAACATTATGTGGCAAGCATAGTCACAATAAAAGTTGTAGCTCTTCCACTGTCTCACTAAAGGAGTTCCAAAAGTCCTAATGAGTTCCAAAAGTGCTATATGAGTTCCAAAGTCCTAATTTCTCCTCTCTCTTTGCATCATCATCTGCAAAATTGTAATAACATTTCCATACTTCAGAGAAGTGCTGTAAAGATTATTGAGTGAGATGTGTTCTTAGGACTGAAAAAATACTGAGATCTAGGTATTATAAATTATGTGCTAATTTCTCTTAAGCTGCAGTAAAGCCTGAGTCAAGTGATTTGCAGGAAATCCCCATTGTGAGCTTCTGTAGTTAATTTTGGATAAGGTTATCTACATAAGAGCTTTATGTAATAAAGGATCATTCATAGCTTAACATCTTTTTAAAATATTACTTGATAGCTCTGCTAAATATGTCACAGATTATCTAACTGTATGTCAAGTCACTATACTGCATGTCCCTAAAATTAAAAAAATTTAGAAGATCTATAAGAACTATTTATTACTACTTCTTGATTTTCATGCTGTGATTGAGAAAACTTGTGCAGAACTCCCTGCAGTTAAGGACCATGACAGAGAATCCGTTCAGAAACTGGCTGAGGAAATTATCCTTTCCCAGAGCGCCAGCTCAGCAAACACTGAACAAGGTAACCATGTCCCTCCTCATTAAGACAAAATTTAAGGATGTGATTAACTTGCAGAATGTGCTTCATTGTCAAAAGAACATGGATAAATGTTGTCTTGGAAAAGGACCATAAACACAAATAACTTGTTATTATTCCTTAGACATGTTATTTGGATTCACCTCAACCAAACCACATGAAGTTCTGTGTCTGTTACCTAGTCATGACTGACTTGGTGCCACTGACCTCTCTAAGGTCCACCCCTCTGCATTAGATCATTATTGTAAAATATACACAAAAATATCTAAAAAGCATCCCATTCCTTTCCAAGCCCTTGTGATATGTACTTGATTAGGACTTATCCCCTAGTTTTCATTCAGTGATCTTGTGTAAATGCTTTTCTGCATGCTGTCCAGAAAGCACATAAGCTGTTTTATGAGAGATTTCTGATTTCATAGATGTGGAATAAATACTCCATCACTTCTGTCTTGCAGCATGGAGCTCTTCCTTGGCCAAAGCAGCTAGTTCTTAGGTGCTTTGGGAAGAAGTCTGGGCATCATATTTCCTAAAACTGTGGTTACGAAAAGATTCCCTGCAAAGAAACAGATTAATAAATAAAGTTGGCACATGAAAAACAATCAAAGAAATACCTGTCTTGTGAAAAGGAGCTCAGCTGAAACATGCTACGTGTTGGCAAGTCAGAGTTGTCATTTCTTCTTCTCTTCCCACCCCAATCTGGGCACAGTGGCTTTGTGAAGGAATATGTAGTCATAAGCAAAGGACATTAGACTCTTCTGTCTCAGTCATGTGACTGAAAAGGATTATGTTTGCTGTAGTGAAAGGAAGACTTCATGCTGCCTAACACCACATGATGCCATACTTGTTCTATCTCCTTTCTGGTTTCAAAGGCTGAAAAATCACAAGATGTTTCCAGTAACTTTGTTAGGATGAGGGGGAATCTAATGATACATTAAAATTACATTGAATAAATCCTCTACCCCTGGAATGTGGAGCTTGAGAAACATGGCTAACACTACAATCATCTCCAGTGGAAGTCAGCAGATTTCTTTAATCAGTAATGGAGCTGGCAGTGTATATTCTGGCTTGGTTTTAGCTGCCAGTAAAACTCCTTTTCTTCCTTGCAAAATTGGCATACTTTTGTATAGCCACAACAGATAACTCTGCCCTAACTATACCTTGTGCTGTGGACTTTCACTACAGGTTTGTACAGCTCTGGGATCTTCCTCTCAATCATGGGTCTAAGGCTCTCCTTCAGTTTCGTGTAGTTTCTTTTGAGCTCCTGATGATATTCCCGCTGGTCAGCAGTAATAAGGTGCTTGTTTTTTTCCACTGCTTCACCACACCTAGGCAAAAGGAAAGAAAAAAAAGACATGATATATACATCTATTTCTTTTAAAATCACTCATTTTGTGTTAGGTAATTTGCGTGGACAATAATCCAGTTCCTTTGGTCTAGGCATTCCTCTGGTAATTTGTCAAGACTAAAGTGATAATGAACTAAGAAGAAAGCTCTGTCTTTTCCAAGTACATAAATTGAGATGATATCTTTTAGATATTTGAAAAGCATGAATGAGGTAATAAAAAACAAATTTAATGACTGCAGAATACTGAGCTAGCAGCCTACTTACTGTATAAACAGATAGATTTGCAATAGCAATCATTAGAAGCTGTACTTTTTGCATAAGGCTTGTTTTCATTTAACTCAAGCCTATGCTTCAGCAAAGAGGATACATTGGACCAAGGAGATGAGTATCTTTGTATATGAATGTGCTTGTTGAGATTTACAAATGTATCTAAAGCGAAGATCATGTGTCTGCCACTACCACTGTGTCTGCTTGACAGATGCAGTTTTCCTATGAACAGCTTTCTACATAAGAACATCATTTTATTAAAAATTAAATCAAGGCAATAGTCTGAAATGTTTGATTCTATAAGGTGTCAAAAGATAAAACAAATGGAAGATCTTAATTTATACATTATTAGTTTAGAGTGTTAACATTTCTTCCCTTTGAGAATGCAATGCCTACCTAGGCATTCATGTGAAGCAGAAATAACAAGCCTGGTCCAAGTGTTTAAAGTGTGAGATGCCAGGACTCATGATGCTAACTCGCATAGGTAATTACTCAGTTATATTATCGTTGCATTATTGCTAATATTGAATGTATTGATGCAACTCAGCATTTCAATTTTGTTTTACTGACCTCATTATAAACTCTTTGAAGCACAACCTCAGCTTGTTGTGATGTCGATAAAGTTTGGGGTCTGCTGGGATTTCAGCCAGGAACACTTGTGCTACCTCTAGTGGTCCCTTATAGAAATAACAGAGGAAAATGTCAAAACCACCTGCTTAGACTGAAAACAGAACACAAGTTTGTTTAAAGCTGTTTGTTATTTCATGAGTTCAATTACAAAAGAAAATAAAACTATGCACAGTTGCCAAAACAGGATGGATTTTAACTCCCTTTCCTTCCATGATAATTACTTTGGCAAGCAGAATTTTTGCCCATCATATCTTATCCTCTCCTGTTATTATTCCTCCTCCAGTCCCACAACAAAGGGAACAAATTCTGCTCAGCAGAGGAGAGCTGGGACAGCCCTAGTGACAAACCTGGTTATCTTAGAGAAACACAGCTTGTGTCTGTGGTATTGCAAGGCTTTGGGGCAGTAAGCCCAGTGCCTGAAAAGATCATTCTTTCTAAAGCTTACAGGAACACATTATTTCAGACTAGATGCTTTGGTTGGTGAAGAATCTGGAGAAACTGAGACTATTTAAGCTTTCAGCAAAAGAACCCAGGCTCTGTGAAAATTGTGCATAACACCAAGTTTTTACTCAGCCATATCGTCATCATTCCATTTAAAATGTTTTTAATTGCCTGCGATTTTTATAGTGTGTATATTTATGTTATACTTATTGCATCTCAGCTTTATTTTGGGGCACTCAGGTCTTGACTTCATGTATTGACTTAATTTCCATGAAACTGAGTTTGTAGTGGTTCCACAGGAGAATTGTTTTTATTATTCCCATTCTCCAAGGATACATATGGAATAAACAAAATGACTGAGATAGCTAGCATGTTAGAAATGAAAAGTCCTTGGATGCATTCACAAGCCTCCTGTGAGTTTCTGCACCTACAGCCAGGACAGGGCTTCCCATGAGCACTTTCACCAAAAGCATAGCTAATGAACAGCATACCGTGACTAAACATCAAGGGATGAAGTTTAAATACATACAGTGACTAATTGTGTCTGACTACATGTACTTCTTCCAGTGCAAGAAAGAGGAGTGCAAAAAAGAATGTACAGTGAGAAAAGTAGGCCTCATCTGGCTTATTTGGATCCCTTACCTGATTTACAGTGGCTCCAACTGAGCCCTGCAAAACCATCTGGAGCATTTTGGCATCGGGTGGTTCTTGGTTGGTGGCTGCAGTTAGTTCCTGCGTTTTCTTACGCATATCTTCAATAGCAACTTCAATTGGGGTTAAAATAAACTAAGGGACAGGGAAGGAAAGATGGTTCATTACCAGAATCATGCATGCAGCTGACCTGTTCTAAATATGGCAATATCATTACCATTCTCCTGTTTCAAAAGCAGTACCTGTGAAACCCAGGAACACTGTTCAATCTAACTTGGTAGATAGTTATCTTGGTAGATGGTACATCTGATCCAAAGCTCTTAGACCTCTTATCATTTGTAAGAATAGGGTGTGAATCAGACCTCCTGTTCACATAAATTCATTCTTATTCTAAGTTACTTCATGCCTGAAATGGTGTTGCACTTTCTGCAGTATAAAGCTTCCCCACCTCTAAACCAGCCCTGAACCCAGTCTATTTCTCTGACTGTACTCTTATCCTACTTCTGCTGTATCAGCCTAGTACAGCTACAAACAGAGCTCCACATCCTCCTACACAGCATTAAAGCTAGGAGGGCAAAAGAAGAATGTACACTGGCTATCCTTTCTTCTCCATAGTAAATCTCTTTTTCTATCTTACTTTGTCTGTCCCTTCTATGACACTCCAGTTTAGAAGAGCAATGTCTGAGAAATTCAGCATTCTTTTTTTCCTGCCAAGCATAAATTTGGAAATCTTCCCACCTAGAGACTGCTTCAGTCCTTGAGAAGCTAGATCTGTCTTCAAAACCCAATTACCTCTTCTCTTTGGATGACATTGATTCTAGTTTTGATGTAGGGGAAAGCATGCATTGTGGTTAGAATGGTGTTCCTCTTGTATTGCTCACTAAGTTCTCCTCTGGGGCGCCCATCCATAGTGAAAGGCGTAGTGTACATGAACCGACAGATGTTGAAGTTCTTTTCAAAGTAGGTAACTCTGTCCTTCATCTCATACTCGTCAAAATAGGGCTCCACAAAAGTAATTTGTATGTATGCCTAAGAAAAGAGGGAAGAAGCATTACAGGAATATAAAAGGAATGGTGCATGGGAAGTATCCCATAGCAGACGTTGTGGTTTGGAAAAGCACAGAGCTGGAAATCCTTCAGGGATCATTTTCCTATTCAGAGCTAACAAAACTTGCATCTAGGAGGGCACTGGGGATCAGAACCAGGGCAGGGACCAGAGATCAGAACTTTTAATTTCTATGCTCTGTGACAAGCTGCCACAAGCTAAGCCTGTCCCAGAGGCTTTAATACCCATGGGCACAGAGATACCAGGTTGGGTGGTTTCTTTTAGTGCCTTAATGTTTCAGCATAAACGTTGCAAGGGGGACATCCTCTCCTCACTTCTCTTGTGTGTCAAAGCACTCAACCATCTCGGTAGCACTTTCCCTACCTTATTGGGATCCAGCTTGCTTTTGTCTACAGGAGTAGAGTCCTTAATCACTTCCACAGCATCCTCCCCAAAACACTGGCCATAAAATCCCTAGAAAGGAAACAGAACCATCCCAAAATGTTTTTAGTTCTTAATGCAATGCCAATGCAATTCTAGGAGAAAAGAGTGACAACCAGGGTGATTTCTGGGCTTTGAACTGTCACTATACTGTTCCACAAACCACAGCTGGCCAGGGTAAGGCATCTTCTGACAAAGATCACTGTGAGCTGCTCAGACAATTACAGAACTTGAGGTAAAACAATCAGAAGGGAACATAGCAATTCTATTTAAAAAGCTGAAAAGATACCAAAGCAAATTATCTGGCATGTTTAAAATAATTTAATGTACTACAGGCCTGCTTGGAAGAGACACAGCCTCAAGAGAATGGATCACTTAGATTATTATGCTTTCATAAAGGATACTTTTATGCACTAAGAAAATAATCTATGGTACAAATCAGTAAAAAAACATACTGTTTTTCCTTACCTCTAATCTGTGAGAAATCTCAGGGAGTTTTGTAATTGCAGGCTCCTTATAAACAAATTCTTGTTCATCCAAATCCCCAAATTTGGATCCATAGAAACCAACACGGAAGTAAGTTCCAAACATCCGTTTTTGACCCTAATTGATAAAAAGAAGAGGAAATCTACAATAACTTTATGTGGACATCATAGTACTTGGATGCCTTCTTTTTTCCCAACTGATGTACAAGAAAACCCACTAGTCCTATATTTTCTCCATTTCAAAGCCACGTCTATATATCATCAGTGCTGACGGATTAGAAGCACAGGAAAGAAAGCATACAAATTAAGGGGACATTTGACTGAAATCTAATTTAAAATTTAAGCTGATAATGAAGGAGGTTTCACAAAACAAAATACCTTATTATTTTTTAATTCCATTGAATACATGTAACAAAATTAAAATTCTGCAATTTTCTAATGAGAACTGATACAAATTTGAAATTGACTAGGCTCAGCAGTAAGGTTTTTCTGAAGGAAGAGAAGGAACAGTATAAGCGCTGAGAATTTAGACAGGTTTTCATATTTGTTCTGTTTTATAACTGAAAACACTAGTGAATTGACAATAAAATTATTTCTGTTAAACAGATGTGGCCAAGTGGATACAGACAGGTTCAGCTAAACCCACTTTATATTCACTCTCTGTGGAGACCCTTTTTGCACTATGGGCTATGTGGGTAGACCAAAGCAGATGGGAGCTTTTGTTTGAAAAAGGAAATGGAACTTTTTCAAATTCTGTTGGGTTGATCACAGCAGGATGCTAGATACCCACCAAAGCCACTGTATTATCCCTCCCTGCACCTGGACAGGAGAGAGACAATGAATGGTTCATGAGTTGACATAAGGATAGGGAGTGGTCACAAACTGGTTACCATCAGAGGCAAAACACACTTGACTTGGGGAAACTAATTTAATTTATTACCAATCGAATGCAGAACAGGATAACAAGAAGTAAAACAAATTTAAAAAACACTTTTCTCCCTTTCTCCTTCTTAGGCTCTACCTCTTGTCTCCCAGTGGCACAGGGAGATGGGAAATGGTGGGTATGGTCAGTTCATAACTTGCTTTTTCTCCTGTTGCTCAAGGAGTCCTTCCCCT
>VZTR01009149.1:561767-574963 GCA_013400775.1 Chaetops frenatus
AAATCAAGTAGTTACGCTTTTTTTCCCCCCCCCCTTTTTTTTTTCTTTTTTTTTGCAATAGGTAGGTGTAAATATAACTATTTGAAACTTAATAACTTAGGTTACTGCTTTAATTGGGTATTGATTTTGCAGGATTCAAACAAAAATGACAATAATTAAAAATGCCTTCATCCTATAAAAATTGCATGCTGTGGAAGCGTTTTTAATATTTCTGCATTCACAATGGTTGCATTCAAATGGTTGCTCGGAGAACTGAAGATTGGTGGTTTAAAAATAAGAGAGGGATTCTTCCTGTGTAAGATTTTTTTTTTTGTTTGGGTTACTTGGGTTTCTCCTTTCATTTGTGCAGATCTAACAGCTGATTTACCAAAAGGGTAGCCAGTCCTGACCTCTCATCTATTTGTGCTGGAATGGAATAGAATAAATCTAACCTCATAGCAAGTTTGGCAAATTAGATTAATTGTGTTCTGCAAGAGTGTTTGTGAAGAAGTTGGTAGAAGAGTAAGGGGAAGGGGGTGATTTGCCCTTCTTAGCAGGAACCGTCTTCTAGATCAGCTCGACTATCACAAGAAATGATATATTTTAGGTCAGCCCCTTTTTAGCGACGTTCCCTTATATTAATTTAGATGTGTTTTATTAGTTGCAAAAATGTTTTGTTTATAATTTTCTTCATGCAGTGCTGAATAATTGTCTTAGATCAAATATAATTGTGTTACACACAGCAGCACTATATTGTGACTGTTTAAAAATTAGGTTTTTAGACTTTTAAGTAATACAAATTAATAAAATGTAAAAAAAAATGTTTTGAAACATTCAAATTTTCTTTCTACTATTACCTTTGTCACTCAAAGAAAACATACATTATCTAATCAGTGAACCTGTAAAACACTGACATCTACTCAGAAGAGTAAGAACTTTAGACTTTCTCAGTTGTGTACTAAGTAAACAACTTCTGCTTTGTATAAAAGGACTTGCTAACTTAGTTCCTCTGGCTGCAAAGCCTGACCTAAACAGCTGCTTATTATGCAAAGAATTTTGCAAGCCATACAGATAATGACATCGAGATAATGGACAGCAATTTAAGTATGTCCTGCTTCAGAGAACCAACCATTACAAGAAATGCTGACAAACATCCCCGTGACCAATCAGCCAAATTGAAACTGAAGTGGTAATTTATACCATGGGTTATCACTCTAAGGGCTTTGTCACACAGCAATCTGAAATACTAATTTTTTAACCGAGGACAAACAATTGGACAGCTTGAAGTTGCAATCCTTAACTTCCAGGATCTGACATTAGTTCTTTTCAGGGCAAAAAACCTAAACATCAATTGAATGGAATCAATACACAGAGGATTACAAAGAAAAGGTCAGAGGAGAGGTTCCTGAGAGTCATCTTGTTGCTGCTTAGGTTGTGCACAATTAGGAAATAGTTTTGTTTGTTTTAACAAGATAGACTCAGAGTATGCAATAACCTATTTTTGTTTTTCAAGTAAAATACTGTTAGATGCCTGATTATTCCAATAAAGAAAAAAAAAATTTCTAGGTTTTTTAAAATCTATGTATTTCCCATCATAGTTGATTCCACTTTTAATTTGGTAGTTCTGTAACTTGAAACCTAAAGTAATATTCCTGATACATTTAGAGCTGATGAAGGAATGCACAGGACTCTAATCTTGATGTAAGCATAAGTGGCAAGTTCTTACTAATATTACAGCATCAATTTGAAGTTTTACTTCCTCCACATGTCCGTGACATTTCTCTCCTAGAGATTGGTGCCTCCATGGCAGAGTGGGCAGAAAATAATTTGTAGCTAGGTCTTTGCTGCTTCAGTGTAGTCTGTTGCTGTGCCTAAGTTAAGTAAGGCTTTGTGTTGCTAAACTTTATGCTGCTGCTTGAGATGCAAGCATTTTTTTGCCTTTTCACTAATTCTTCTGTGAAAACACTAGCTTGGGCAGACAAGTGGAGGTGGTACTGAAACTCCTGTAGCTTCTGATGTTGGACAGACTTGCCTGAGAGCAGTGGTTTATTCATACGAACCTGGAAAAAGTTACCAGTTTTTACTATCAAAGTACAGTTTGGTTTGAAGTCTTTCAGAGAAAGAGAGTGTGAAGTTACGTGTATGAAATACTGTATTGCAAGGCTAGCCCATGTTTCAACATTTAGTTGAGCTCACACTCATTTTTAAAATTCCTGAACCTTTATTTTCTTCCAGATACATCTTTTCATTGATACTGTATGTCATGGTGACTTTTTTACTTCATTGTAAAGCTGAAAAGTAATTAAAATAAATATGATAAAGTTTTCTAACTCTTTAGCCTTCTAATAATAAAATTAATTGGAAGAGTTTGCTTTAAGGTAATTATAAATCTCTGAAATGGTGAGTGTATAAGTGTACTTTTTCACCATCATTTAACAGAAAGATTCTAGATGCCATCTTCCTCAATACCTTGTTGAAAAACAGACCTCAACTGAATTGGGTTTGGCTTTCTTTAATTCCAAATGAATTTAAATTTAATTTGAATACGATTAATCCAATTCTTTTAATTTTTGTTTAGCACTTGACAGAGGAGAAACCAGAAGGCCTTATCAATGAAGCTTCTCGGTATGGATATAGAAATTAATTTTACATATCAAGTTAGGAATTGCACTCTATAGAAGTTCATTGGAAATGGGTTCTTTTATAGGGCTTTTTTCTCCTGCATTGCTCAAACTGGGGTAGATTGGTGTAATGAGGTAAAATATGGAAAAGTAACTTCATGCTCCATTTGATCTTTCTGCCAAGAACTGACTCTTCTATTTTAATAGTGATGGGATTTTATTTAATTGAATGAGAAGCACCTGTGTTGGGGGGAATTAAAAGTTTTATGTTAGGATCTGTCATGCTTGAAGCAGAACTGGAGATAGAGAAATACTGTTTAATAAATGTGGAGCCACAAAATTAAGGGTAATTGTAACAATTGAAGTCGTCATAAAGCAAACAGACTTCAAGTATCACATTACAAGAACCACATGCAAGGCAAATAGGGATTTGTGAAGTTGTTAAATCACTAAGCCCTTTGGATTAGACGACATAAAAAATGCCAACAAACAAACAAAACAACCCAGAAACAAAATAATCTAGTAAGCCTTGATTTGATCTGTTAGGGCACAGGAAAACACATTGAGAAGTCAGTAGTACTTTGTTAATTCTCCATTATGTTCTAGTTTGATTAATTCTTGTCCTTTTGTGCTAACAGTGTTCATACTATCTTTTGGGGCCATGGGAGAAATGATGTTTCTGCCTTACAGATAAAGTATTTGTTAGTGATGCCTTTTTGTCTCTTTTTTTTCTTAATCACAGGCAGGTTGCATTAGCTGATCTTATAATCATCAATAAAATAGATTTGGTTTCAGAGGAAGAATTGAATAAAGTCAGAACATGTGTGAGGTATGAAACTTTCGGCATAACTGTAACACTGTACTGCCTTAAAAATTAATTTAAACATAGTTACTTGTTTACTGATGTTAGAATAGAAATTAAGTCTCATTATTAGATTGACACAAATTGATAAGTTTATTAGGGAAAAGAGCCTGCCTCTTGCTAAAGGTATTCCAGTACTTCTGGAACCACAATCTAAGCATTCTAACCACAGTCTAAGCATTTTGTCTGTCTAGGTAAGATTTGATGTTATTTACTAAGGACAGGCTTCTGTCTTATCTTAAGTGTTCATGTTTTTATGTTTCTGAGCAGCTGTTGCCATTTTTCAGAATTAGCAGAAGTGGCAAAAAAATCTGCTGGTAAATATGAGTTCACTAGCAAATGCAAAGATATATGGAGGAAGTCCCAAACAATTGTCATGGAAGCAGAAGAACCAATGGTCTGAATCAAATTAGTGATCTAAGACATTACTTTTTTTTATCAATATCATGATAAGTCAAATTAAACAGTAGAATTTTTAAATACTTTGCAACTGTATTAGTTGTTTGGAATATGAAATTAAAAATGCGTAAAATGAGCAGAGTGTATTGTGAAGAGCTTTGGATAGGAAAATGCTGTTCTCACTTGCGAAGTTCCCCAGTTGAGAGTGGAAACCGAATGTTTCAACCCATATCTGACAGTTATTTAACAAGTTGATAACAGAGTTGGGGTGCTATTTCACATGATACTGTCCATGGTTAACATATTCAAACAGCATGTCATAGTTGTATTTTCATCTAAATAATGATTTTTCTGTTTTATTTTAGGTCAATAAATGGACTTGTTAAAATTCTAGAGACACAAAGATCAAGGTATTAAATGGCCAGTATTACTAGGTACTAGATCCTGCTTCTTTTGTGACAGTTTAAAGTGTTCTATTAAATTGATTAAAGAAGAACTATTGAATTAGAAATAGTTAATCCAATATTTATTTAATGAATAAGCATCTACAAAAAAATTTTTTTGAGGAGGTAAAAATATATTTTTAATTTCTATTTTTCTGTTTTAGTGTTCATATCACAGTATCCCAGAATGAGCAAGGTTGGAAGAGAGCACTGTGTCCAACCCAATCTTGTCCAACCCTCTAGCCAAGCAAGGTCATCCTAGAGCACCTGGCACAGGATTGTGTCCAGATGGTTCATAAGTATCCCCAATGAGGGAGACTTCACAGCCTCTCTGGGCAATTTGTTCCAGTGCTTGGTCACCCACACAGTAAAGCAGGTCTTGCTCACCTTCAAATGGAACTTCCTGTGCATCAGTTTCTGCCTGTTCCATCTTGTCCTGTTGCCTGGCACCACTGAGAGCCTCCTCTGACACCCTCCCTTCAGATACTTGAATACACTGAGGAGGTCCCCTCTCAGTCATCTTGAATCTGAACAGGTCTATCTCCCTCAGCCTTTCCTCATTAGTGAGGTGCTCCAGTCCCTTAATCATCTTTGTTGCCCATGCCTGGACTCCCTCCGAGTCCTCCATGTCTCCCCTCTACAGAGGAGCCCAGAACTGGGCACAGGACTGCAGGTTAGGCCTCACTAGAGCTGACTGGAGGGGCACGATCATCTTCCTTGAACTGCCGGCAGTGCTCTTCCTAATGCACCTCAGAGCACCCTTGGCCTTCTTGGCCACAAAGATATACTATTAACCAGCCTTGTAACTGAAGAGCAGCTTGCAGGGCCAGGTTAGTTTTGCACTAATAATTGCTCATGTGCACTAGAGTGTTTTCCTTCTATTGTGTCGCCTTAAATATTATTCTCATTGCTGCTGTGAATAAGTTGTTACTACAAAATGACTTTGAAAGCAGTGGAATGAAGTTACAAGAACAGGAAAAATAATTGCTATTGATGTTTTTGCTATTTTTAACTGAAATTCTGACTCAGATTTCTTCTTTAATAAGGACTTAAATTGATACTGTATTCCCAGGAGCATTAGGAGAGCAATGTTATCTTCCACATTGCCAGGACTGATTTGTGCACTTTTACATCAATTATTGGATTATTGTGGTAAATGTTCCTAAAATACAGGTTTTTAAATTAAGCAATTTTTAAGGGAAGATTATAGTCATAACCTTAATAAAGCATACTTGGCTTTTTAAAATTATTGTCAAATGTAGTCAGAAATTGTAGAGAAAAACACTTGCTGTTTTTGGGTAATCAGATAGGACCAATTTTGAAGACGATACTAATCTACGTACATTGTGTTTTAAAGGTCCATTAGGGGGAGATCCAACATGTGATCTCTTGGCATATTGTATGGTGTCTGATGCCAGCTAGCACTGTGTTTTGGATATGAGATAAAGTGGGCCTCAGATTCAGTCCTCCATTACAACTCTTTGTTACATGTAAATATTCTTCCGTAAATGAAACATAGGGTCTCTTCCATTATTAAACATTCCAAATGTGAATTAAGCACAAAATTGGCATGTTACTTGATGACATATCCTTTTTAAGGGGTGTTTGTCCCTCAAAAGCCCACATTTAAAAGGGAGGGTTTCTGTGTGATTTTTTAGAACACTGCTGAGAACAACTGGCACTGAACTAGTTATGAATTTTACACAGGAATTGTTTGTGTGTACATTATAAGTCTTTCATCTTAGAAACTGCTTGGTATAACTACTACTGGATGTAAAAGTTTAATCATTCTGGTTGTATTCCAGAGGTGGGGTTTTTTTACCTCTCATCTTCTTTTTATTTATCCACATGTCATTAAGTGCATCTGAAAAGCTACCTATTGCTATTAGCAGTGAAATATATCGTCTGTATTGCTTTGTGAAGAAAATTTTCTCACACAAGTTTATAATTAGGCATTCTTGTAAGCAGATATGGTCAGTACTGCCTGTTCTGTATGACATTTTTCATCTGTTTTAAATTGTAGAGTTGAAATTCCTCATAGTAGTGCTTGCCTCATAAAGTTATTTCAGTTTTGTTAGCTAACAGTGTGTCAATATAAACTACACATATTCTAGGGGTTTGTGTCTGCCTTGAGAGGCTCAAGGATCCTTTTCCCATTTAGGAAAAATCATTCCTTATTTAGGCATCCAGTATAAGAGATTTTATCATATTTTTGGAAATACTTAGTATTTTCCTGTGTATTTAAAAATTTTGTTTCTGAATTTACAAATTACTGTGTAAATAAACACAACATTTCCTTGTAGAAGACAGTACCAACAACTGATATGCAGTAATAAGGCTAAGTATTAATGGCATTAGTCTGATAGACAGGAAAAGAAACATAAGCTTCATGAACACCTTTAAAAACACCTTTAAAACATGAAAGCTACAAAGATCAAAAATAGAGATCTTTCTTTTTTCCCCTCTCTTTAGAGTTGATCTCTCTAATGTCTTGGACCTACATGCTTTTGACAGTTTATCTGGAGTAAGGTATGGTGATAATTTTGGTGTCTTCTATTACAAAAAATATCTGTGTATGAAACAGACACACTGAAATCCTGGCTCAAATTTGCATCTGAGTTTCTGTTAGAAATTCTAGTTTAGTCTGTCCTGTCTAGACCAGGACCATCACATTTTGAAAATTATTGCCTAATAAGTGGTGATATCAGATGGATATTTTTCATCTTCAAATTTTTCCTCTTCAAATGCCTGCAAAAACCTTTTTGACCTTATAAAGTTAAATGAGCCAGTGTGTGTGGTGGGTTGGCTTTTTTCTGCAAAATGCAAGTTTTGGTTTAATATCAGAGTAGATTTGTACACTTCTCTGGTTCTTTTAAAGCATTTCAAAATTTTTCTCCTCTGTATCATGATGAAATGGAGGCCTCCTGAGATTTCACAGAAGAAAATGAGGCCATGAGGTTCCACAGCAAAAAAGGCTCTAAAAATTCTGATTACTGTGTTTCTCATTCCTGGGATATTATGATGCCAAATGTATGCTTCAGCATCCTGGATGGGTGCAGGAGTGAAATGGGAAGGAAAGAGAAAAGGTCTTTCTGTTCACTCTATGTGCTGAAGCACAGCAAAGAGAGTGAGGAGTACTGGAACAATCATAAAGGAGAGGAGGGAATATGCAGCTGAGGGCAGCATCAGCTTAAGTTTTCTTCCTGGATACACACTTTTCACTTCAGATAATGGAATGGAGCAACTTCCTTATTCACAGGGGGGAGAAATTGCAGGACATGCAAATTAGTAACCTCTATTAGATAACATGTGCTTGTGAGATTTCCCTCTGAACTGGTATGATACTATAAAAATGATAGCTGTTTGGTCTTTTTTTTGCTGTCACTGGCTCTTGTCTGATCAGTGAAATATTGTAGTGTTTGTTTCAAGATTTCTACCAATGGCAGCATCAGGGAAACACCAAACTAAGCATCCAAAACAAAATTAAGGAAGAAGGGAGGCTGATAATATCCTTTAGAGGCAATAGATAGCTGTTAGTTCGTAAGCCAGATCATAAACCCATGATCCAAGATTTTAATAATGGATCAACTAATTGAATTGACTCATGCTGGAGCCACACAACAGAGATAAAGCAGTAAAAAGAAGTGAACCAGGAAAGGTAACAGCAATTCACAGTTAGATCTGATTACTTGTAATATTAAGTGGTGTTCTGCAAAATTTACTAGGAAGTGCTGCACTCCACAGATCTGAGAAAGTCCTTACGGAACTGACAAAAAAAATCTTTATTGCTTTCCTCAGTCTAGTCTTCTCTCTTATCTCACTCAGTTACTTTAGAGCTTCTAAATACTTGGTATTAAAACAGAGGAAATACTCTAAAATGTCAGCATTTAAAGACAAGTTCTAAAAGTACCAAGAAGATTGTAGACTACTTAAATAAAGTTCAGTTTATTTTGTTTATGTTTGAACTCGGCACAGCAAAATTGCTTACCCTGATTTTAATTCCTAGATACAGAAATTCTTACATAAAATATTAGTAGTGGTTTCAGTGTCATCCTCTGATCAGAAAAACCCTTTGGATCCAGCACCACTTGAACACAAATACACATCAGTACATTAATAAATTTGTTCTTTTAATGTCATGCTGCAGGAAGGATTTCTGTCAGCATAGCAGACAGGTAGAACATCTGATTGGTGTGACTGTATTGTAGAACCTTGCAGTCTGTATGTACCCTGAAGTCACAGGAAACACATCAAGAATTCTGGATTCTGTGGAAGGGTGCAGTATGAGAATAAGACAGCAAAGCAAAGGAGACAGGGGAGGTAGGAATGTGAAATGTTACTTCCATAGCTGACAGTGCCTTTTTTCCCCACCATAAAGGCTCTAAAAAATTTACAGTCATCAAATTAGGAGGAGGGATTTTTATGGGCAATCTTCTCTGAAGTGGCAGAGAGCTGTTGTAATTGTGACTTGTGCTGCAGTATTTCTTCTCTGTGTGTTAATTCACAAGGCAGGAAACAGAAACAGTACAGAAGATGGTATTTGAAGAAATTTTGTGCTATCCTGATTAATCAAGACAGATGTGGATGTGAAATCTAAAGCTGCAGTAAAATATTGTGTTGTCACACAAAAAGATGCACTAAGACCCTAAATATTAGTATACAAAAGAAGTCTCCAAGTTTCTTTCTTGAGTTGAGAGGTTCTGTTGTAAGTTAGCAGGCATACTACATAGTAGAAGTGAGCTGTACAGCTGAGAGGTGGAAGCTGGTATATAGTATTTCAGTTAGGGTTAAAGATTTTGTTCTCACGAGCAGGAGCTTTGTACATTCTTTTCTTCTTGATTTTCACATAAATGTAAAGTTTTTTAAAAAAATCAACATCTATTAAGTTGATAAATTCTATCAATTTATTATTTATTATATCTATATATTTTTTCTTGCTTGCCTTAATGATGTAGTTTGCCTTTTTTTGCACAAAGGAGTATCAAGGGTGTTGTATTCATTGAAGAATAAATATTTTTAATGCTGAAGATATTGCAAATCAGGACTGTAATTCTCTTTATGTTTTAAAAACCCTAATTTCATAACACAATTAACTATGTCAGACAAATATGATTAAACATTTATATTTTGAGATTAAAACTGAATTAACAGTTGAAGCTTATTCTGAATATCTAGTCTATCTTTGATATTTCAGATTTGCTCTGTAATACTGGAATTTTTTAAATTTTGAAATAATGACATTTTGCCCACCCTGCTCAAATGCAACACGTGACTTTACTTATTTTCAGTTTGCAGAAAAGGCTTGAGCATGTAAAGACAACACACGCGCACCTAGATAAGGTAATTGCCAAAAATGCTGCTTCGATGTTTTTGCAACAACAGGGCTGTTCAATATTGCCTGCTAGTTTTGTTACTGTTTCAGTTAGGGAGTAAAATGTTCTAAGGTATTTGGAAGATTACCTAGATTACACAAAAGGAATGTGCTTTGTTGTAGATAGATTCTAAATGGCTGTATTAAGTCTCACTTTCAAAAATAACTTATAAGCTTCCAGTGTTCCAAACAGTCACGTAATTTATTGATTCACATGGAGAATATTAGTGAACCAAATANAAATAGAACTACTTTTAAAAAAAATATTTCAAGAAACAAGTCCTAAATTTGTAGCCAGTCTGTCCAGTAGGTTTTCTGTACAAAACAAAGTATCTCTGGTTGAATTGTGGGTCACAGTCTTCCTTGGGGTATCCCTAGGTGGATGGGGTTCACCCATAGGCCACAAGTCCCCTCAAAAAAGTAAAAACTTCTATTTTTTTAAGGTGTCTTAGAAAAATGAGCTTTCTTCAGAAAGTTTCTATGATTAAATTTAATTTTCAGGTTAAAATATGATGCATACAATGCCTGGGGTTTTCTTTTTGATCTGCATATTTTAACAGTGAAGTTGCTAGTCTTGAAAACAGGAAAAGGCAATTATAATCTAATTTTGGAACTAAAGATTAAATACAAAGTCAGTTCATGCTTAATTATAATTACAATGTTGATAGTTTTTATTTCATTAAAATTCTTAAACATTCTTAGTTACAGAATTCTAATAGATCCCTAAAGTAGACAAAAAAGTTAAGTAGAAGCCTTCCTGAATGTTATGAGTTATAGTATCATTGAATTATTAAAGAGATTATTAGTTTTGTGGTGTGGAGCCATTTGTCAGGGAGAGTTCATTGTTAGTATCTCTGTTTAGTTTAACATCCACATATTTAAGATGATTGTTGAGACATTTGAGGCATAAATGAGGGCAGAACACTTCTCACAGTGGGCTGCAAGTCCTTGTTGGATGATAAAGTATGCTTATTATCTTTGCTTGGAAGGTCAAGAGAAACAAACTGCGCTATGCTTGGAGCACAGTGAACTTCTGTCTGCCATGTTTTGAAGCTGCTCAGAGTGTTAGCTCTTGGTTGTTTAGAGAAGTTTACTTGGTCATTAGATAAACATTTGCTGGTTGTTGCTATAATTTTTCTTTCCTTAAGTTAGACTAGTCATCTGAACGTAGTGGTTTGAAAGGATTACAAGAAGTAATTCTCTCTCTGTTCTTCCATACCATTGAGCGGTTATAGTGACAAAAATAAGACTTATTATTTCTTCTTTAAATAAACTGTTAATTTTTAATTTTCATATTTTATTTTGATAATTGATCCTGAGCAGTAAGCTGGTGGTTGCTTTGGAACAAAACTTCAGACATCTTTATTTTCTGAATCTATTCCTACATACTCTGTTTATAAACAGTTTTTCTTATGGGGGAAGTACAGGTTGCCTCTTATGAAAACTATGTTGATTATTTGTTGTGTGATAGAATTGTCATAAAGATCAGTATGCCAAAAAGTAGCATTCTTATCCATATTTGAAAGCTTGATCATAATAGTCTCTGCAGCAAAGAAATACATGGTTGCAGCTAATGGCACTAAACTGCTCAAAGCATTGTGTATTGCCCTATAAGCACTCACCCAAACAGAAGCAAAAAGTTAGAGCTTAATTTAGCAAATTAAAGCAGAACATAAATAGAGATTTTTTTCTTTTTAAATTTGATGTTGTGATATACTTGCTTTTTATGAGGCCAAGTTATAAAGAGTACCTTTTGAAATTACTGTAATGAAGTGGTTATTCAGTGTGATAACAAGTGTATCTTCCCATTTGCAGGCTATAATTACAGTAACATTTGAAGTTTCAGGAAATATAAAGGAAGAAAACTTAAATCTCTTTATTCAGGTAAGTAATGCATCACTGTCAATTCAAAAAAGTTGATGTGGCTTTTTATAGAAACTCACCTCATGCCATTTTGTTTATACAAACAACTTTTCTTTTCATAGAATCTTCTATGGGAGAAGAATGTAAAAGATAAGACTGGGTGCACCATGGATGTCATAAGACTGAAGGTTAGTCAGAAATTACCAGCTTCCTTGTTTTGTGCTATTCTTCTTTACACCTAAAAACCTACCGTGTGCTGTCAGTTATGGACCTATCAAAGGTGCTTTTTCAGTAACGAAATTACAGTATCCTTGTCTCCCTCTTCCTGGCAAATAGAAGAGAGTAGCCACTGATGTATATGAAGCTGCCTGAAAAGCAGTAATGCCATGCACAAGTATGTTTTTGGTGTATTGAGCATTGGAATCAAACTAATCCTTTATGAGATGTGAGGCCTGTGATAGGATGTGTGCTGTCCCTCAGTCACAGACAAACACACCAAAGCAAATGAACCCCAGGCAACTAATTACAGAATGGGTTCCAAAGTTCGTTGCTTTTATATTTATATTTTATCTGCAGTCAAAACCCTTTTGGCAGTAATAGTAGTGATAGAATTCCAACTAATAGGTCAAATGGAGTCCTATTTTATGAAATATTTTTAACTCTTTCATTCTTTAGGAAAGTATAAGACATATTTTACAGAATGTGTTCCACTGGAATATTTTAGAACACTGTACTATGAAGTGATGAAAACTGTTTTAATAGAGCTTTTGATGTGTGGGTTAATGGACTCACTCTGACTGTAATCGCCTATAAGTCTGTTGCTAGTTGTTTTACTTCACAAATGTTTATTCTTTCTCCAATATTCAGAGATACTGTTTCAGAAAAGTAAATACATTGAGCATAAGAGCTTAATTGGACTAATCTGAAATCAAACTTCTTTGTTCATTTTACATCATCTTGTTGTCAGGCAGGCTTTCATGGACTCGCATGTTAAACACCATGTATGTATTCAAAGAGGTGTAGTAGATGATGACATTTAATTTTTGCTTGAGCAGGCTAGTTACTGACAAATGAGGAACAGAAGGCAAAGTATGGTAAAGTGTAATTCTTAGCCTTTAACAAAATAAGGAGATGTAAAAATGGTTGTTATGAGTAGAAGTGTTGATTGATAATATATGTTTATTTTGACTAACAAGTGCACAGTTATCAGAAATACTATTCCCTGCTTGAACCAGATTGAAAGTTTCCCCTCTTACATACTTTATTTTTAAAGTTTTGTTTACATACCCTAACAGTTATTTTTCTGATAAGGGACTGGTATCTATTCAAGGCAAATCTCATCAGGTGATAGTCCAAGGTGTGCATGAGCTCTATGACCTAGAAGAGACTTCAGTAGCCTGGAAAGAAGACGAAAAGAGAACAAACAGGCTGGTCCTAATTGGTAAGAGGAAATTACACATCTCCTTGTTTGAGTTTAAGAAGCTGTTTTTTTCACAGACAGTCCTCTAACTTGGCCAGTNTTTGAGTGTTTGATCAAATATTCAGTAACTGTAAGGAAGGTTATTATAGCCATTAAGATGTTTAAAATCAGTTTTGTTTCTGAAAAGCTTGCAGTGCTGAGGTTCTATGTTTCTATTTTCTATTTATTTCTATTTGCT
>VZTR01009149.1:575105-587973 GCA_013400775.1 Chaetops frenatus
GAAAAGCAATCAGGCTAAACTGGCCAGAATAAGTGCTGTGAGTATGTTCAGCATAACCCTCTCTCAAAGGTTTATCCATCAAAACTTCCTGTGGCTCAAAATGGCAGCTGAGAGGAGTCTACACTATCCCTATTAGTGCCACCAAAATCAAATCAAATCAATAAAATACTAAGATTTCATAAATTATGTTGGTATATTTAATGTTATTTTTAAATTTATTATNTAGTTTTTTCCTTTTCCCTTACTTGTGCGGCTTGAAGTCTGTTGTTGCCTTAATTTTAATACTGCTATTCTCATTCACTGATATAATAAACATTTTCTTAGCTGACAAAAAACTACTTTTATGTGTTTTTTTGTAATGCCCTCTAAAATACAATTAGATATTTTATTTCTCTTCACAGGCAGAAACTTGGACAAGGAGACCATTAAAGAAGTATTCATAGCCACTGTGAGAGAAGAACTAGGAAACAGTTGACATCAAACTATAAAAAAGATTAAATGTCTATTTAAATCCTGCAAGGTTTCTGTGACAGAAAAGACTGAATGGCATGGACTATAGTATTTTCTCTATCCTCTTGCAGTTTATTCAACAGTTAAACCCTGAAGTCTTCCTAAGAATTCCAGCTGCTTAAATATAGCTGTTAGGGTCTAGAGTCAAACACAGTTCTGCTAATTTGGATTTGGCTGAAGCTGTGTCAGCAGCATCATGTACCTGTGCAGAAATGCAGACAGGCAAAAGGCTGTTATGTTCTACATGAAGCATTACTGTAGGGATAAGGGAAACATGTTTGAAGCCTAGTGGTTTCTCTTGCTAACTCTCTTCCACTGGGAGTGAAGCAATAGTGATGATTGCCAATGATGTAATCACAGTACAGAATGTTCAGTGTTTACTATTAAACTGTCTTCCATCTCTTTGCACTTGCTTTGTGATTTTTGAATGTATGCATCCATTCCAGGTACTGCTAAACCTGTTGTATAGTGAAACTAAAAATACACAGGTAGCAGAGGCACAAGACCATGTGGAGTAAATGCCATCTACACAAAAGCTTTGAATGCAGTGTTTGGTCACATAGTCAGCAGTTTTAAAGTTGTAGCTGAACTCTTAGATCCTAGGCCATGACCCTGCCAGTTCAGGTTTTGGGGATCTGGGGACTGCACATTTCCACTGTGTTCAGGCTGCCCTGCATGATTTGTTATGGGGTTCTATGACACTACTTTGAAAACCTACTCTGAAACTTTTATCTCTCTACTCATTACAATTTAGAGCTGAACTTCCTGCCCTGTACATTCTCCACTACTTTTTGTTCACCTCTTAGTTTTAGAGGGATATTTTGACTACAGCTGTGTGAAAGCAAAATGAGTGAAGGCAAGAAGATAATGTAGAATTAAAAATGTTTACAGACAAAAATTCTAGGACATGCAGTTCTGAAGGATGGACTTTTAGCTACAGTGCTTGCTGTGGATGCTTGGTGATGTGTCTGAATAAGTAGAAACTTATTTTCAGTACTATGAGTGTGTTGTTTGTCTCACACTTAACATTAAAAAGAAAGGAAAGAGGGCCCATCCCTTATAAACAGTCTTAAATGTTTTCACTTTGCTTCTACTAGAATATGAGTTTGGAATTTGTTTTCTAAAGAGCTGAAGATGGAGACATTTATTAATCTTTCACTTCCCAGGGCTGGTGTCTCAATTGATTAAAATATTTAAGTCATCTATCTTAGCTAAGATAGATCTCTTTAGTCTCCTTAGACTATCTTTAGATACATCAGTAGACATTACTTAATTCCTCACATCAGAAGTAGTTTTAGATAGCTTGATGTAGTTTTCAGGACCTAATTTTTTTCACTAAAGCAAATTATAAAGACAGAACAATATGCTTGCACAATGTTGCTTTCTGTTTAGCAGACCTTGGTGGCCTTTGAGTGAACTGGTATAGCTGAGTGATACTCTGTTTCCCTTAGCAACAAAGACCCTTCATTTTTAAAACCAGTCTATGTTTTCACACTGTTTTGGAGTGCATATATGACACACAGTTCTGCATGAAAATTTGTCAAATGATTGCCATCACTCTTACTCATTGAGTAATAAGATCACATAAATTTAAATTTGTGGACAATACATTTATATTTTTTGCTGCTTTTGCTTCCATTTGTCACAGGAGTAAGTGATCAGAATACCTTTTATCTTATAAATGCTTCATGTAATGGAGGAGTTCTGTTCTCTTTAGAGAGGCATTATTCTCTGAAGTGTTACTTACTTTGCATTTGAAAAAAACGTTCAGAGACCTAATAAGATCTTCAACCACAAATCATAAGGGAAAAAGTCATGGGTGGCTTACACACAGTCATATTTTAGATGCTTACTTTTTAATATTTGTTCACCCACCAGACACTCCATCACACTCTAAAATTTCCATCATGACTGTTAATTTCCTGAGGTTTTTTTTTTGTTGCTGTAGAGTGGCATCTCTGGAGCTGGAAGTGTATGCTCTGCACTCTATAGGTCATGTTGATACTACTTTCCCCTGCACTGCTCGCAGTGCTAATGTCAGAGAAGCTCTAGTCAGTATGCGCACCTTTGTCTGCTCGTCTTCTGTAAACTGACGATTTGTAAAACTGCATATTTGAGGGATCCCGTGGGGTGGAGAGCAAGCAGCTCCTGGGCAGGGTGGGAGTTTGTACTCCTCCGTCCTTGCTGGCTGTTAGGATGCCCCAGTGCTTTGTCCTCTATTCTGTTCTCACATAATGACACTGGAAACATGCCAAAGGCCTTGTCTCTATCCTCGTCTCCCAAGAAGACCACTGCTTGCTTTTCCTGGATATTTACTTGAGACAACTTTTTCTGGTCTGTTCTTACATGCCCAGCCTGGGGTGCTATGTCTTGTCTTTGCATCATGCCAGAACAGAAAGAGGAGGAAAGATAACGACAGCTCTGTAAAAGCTGTGAAATTACTGTAATATTTGTGTTACTGGGAGCTATGTCAAGGATGGCCCTCTCCAAGGAACTAGAATTGGGTTGAAGTGAGGTGGCGAAGGAGGGTGAAAGGGACAGGCAGACAACCTCAGCCCTGTCTTGGGGTTGTGGCGTGGATGGTGGGGCAGCTGGCAGATGCTCAGGTTGGGGTGAGGAGGGATCTGGTGAAGAAAAGCATTAGCAGTTCTCCCTGTGCAGGACCCAACAGGAGCACAGCCACACCTTCTCTGAAGAAATGATGGCCATCTAGACCTGGGCTTACTTCCCAGGCAGATAACTCCCACTAATGGTGCTTCTGAAGGATGGACTTCCACCAAGAGATACAAAGCACTGGGTAGGAAGTGATCTTGTCAACAAACCCCACACATTTTGTTCTCTAGCAGTGGCAGAGGAATTTCTGGCCTAGAGGCAAATTGCAATGATTTGATCATTTCTATCAATTTGAATTGATTTAATTGATCATTAATATCAAACATCTACAGAAATAGACTTTCCAAAGGAGCATTTTTCTCCACAGTATTCTACTTTCCACATGCTTTTATGAGCTCTGGTATACTTGAAACTAACAAAAATTATATTCTTGCACTCTTGTGCCATTTGTTTATACCACCTGTTGATTTTAATCTTCAGGAATTACCCAGGAAGATAGATAGATGATCATGGTTTAATTTATTATGCCCTCTAAAATTTAGGCAGTTCTGAATTTGGTAGTGTTTTACTAGATTCTTACATTTTAATCATTACGTATAACCTCCTGCGTGCTGGAGCAGGCTGTTGTCCATTTTCCATCCCAACTCCTGTAGGCAGGATGTGGCCAGAGGGGACAGGATAGATAGGCTTGGGGTCCCAGCCACCCGCTGTCCTCATGATTCACCCTGTTTCTCTGCCACTGTCATCAGCCCAGCTGCCTTGCAGAGCCCAGAGCAACAGCATCCACCTCTCCTTTGTGGGGCATTTCCTCTGCTACCAGGAACATTGGCCCAAAGAGTGTCCATTGTTTCTTATTCCACCCTCAGTCCTCATGAGCTTTTTCTGTATTTGCAACCATGCTTTGTTCATCTTGCACTGCTCTGCAGCTTCACGTTGCATCCAAATTTGTTATATAAATTATATATACATTATATACACTATATACAGGTCCAGGTCTGCATGGTTTTAACTGATGGTAAGCGAATTGTTTATAGAAGTGGGGTTCCAGTGCTAGGCTGTGCTGCATTTCTTATCACCCCTTATGCCTGTACTCCTCTACAACACATCCTTGTCTCCACTTCTCAAGGCCACTCATACTGTATCAGTCATGTTTCTCTATGCTGCATCATTACATTAAAGCCATAAATATCTCATCCTACACAGAATGGCAGCTTGTTACTACTAGCTGCAAAAAGCATGGTTGTAACATCCAAGGATAAAGTAAAACAAGTTAGCAACTTACACCTGGCCAGTTAGAGAAACTGCTGCCACAAATAAATGGAAGAACTCTGAGCTTCTGGCAGGTCAGGAAAAGATTGGCCAGACCAGGTGTGGCAAACCTCAGCCCTGAGGTGCTGCACACTCAGTGCAAAGCTTGATGCCTGTTACGGGCAGTGGCATGGGCATCCTGCAGGATGACAAGGCTACGTTCCCATCCCAACACCCTACACATAGTCCTTTGCTCTACCAGCTGTGTACATGCAGGCAAAGGGAAAAAACTGGCTATGGTCAGCAGCTTCACAGAGACAGCCTGCTCAAGGCATCAAGAGCTCCAGTGCACCTTGGCCTCAGTCCCGCAGGCACCGACATCCACAGACATTTTCAGAAAAGAATGCAACTGTAACAGATCAGGCATCAAGCAGTGTAGCACGTGTATTGCCCATTAAGAATGAGTAAAATGCTGTAACTTGGATTCACTTTAAAATATTGCTCTAAAGTGGGGTTTTATTGTACTGCTTCCAGTCTTTGAGCATAATGGAGAGTCCCAGTGATCTTACTGTCCTCACTCAGCTAGTCTGAAATACCTACTAATTTCACATCGCTCTCATAATAGGATTCAAATGTGTTGCATCTCTTTCAGTTTAATAATTTCAATCTACAAGCAAAGCTAAATTGTTATTTGGTTTTATTACTTTCTCTGTACTGTTCTTGAAACTTTAAGCTTCTTTTAAATCAGAATGAGCAGATAATAATGATCTTACACTGTTAAAATTGGTATCTTTAATAATTTCACTTAAATGCAACAGGTGAGGCTGCATTTCTCTGTCTTGACCAGTACAGAATTTTGTTTTAATTCACAAGAGGTTGCTCAGAATCACAGCATTGAATCTTATCTTACAGAGAAAGTTTATTAAAAACACCTGCATATATACTACAATTAATTGCCTGCTAAGAATACATAACAACATAATGCCATTCTAATGTTATAACAAGATGAAAGGGCCTGGTTGTTGTAAACTGATATGGCTATTATCAATGTACTGTGGGCTACCTGAGCAAAGGTTTGACATTCCTATGACATTTAAGTTGTATTTTCCAAGAGGTTTCAATCATAACCATAGGACCACAGAATCATGAAATAGTTTGGTTTGGATGGGACCTTGAATCAGGTTGCTGATGAATCACAGCCTGAATAAACAAAACTTCTTAAATCATGGTGTTTTTATTTGCATCTTTGTAAATGTTCTGCTACTTTTTTCTGAAAACATGCCTGTGGGATCAGCATCTGCCTTAGAGGAATTGGAGGAAGGTGAGTAAAAATGAAAACCGACACAGTTGCTACAGATCTGGTTTGCAAACAAGAATATCAGAAAGTCATATATCTCAGAGGGCAACTCAAAGTTAACACTGTAAAGCAGCATGCTACTTGAGCTAAAATAATGATAGCTTTACTATCCAATAAGTAAGAAAATTTTACTTGGTGAAGAACTCTGCTGTTGTTTCCAGGGGAAACCGAATTTGTTCCAAAAGAGGATTTATCCCAGCTCCTCCATTTCTTAGTTTTTGCCTTCTAGTAGCCGATCTGTCCACAGGTAGGAAAATACCAGATTAAACGAGTATTTGGTGTCATCTAGCGGTAACATTTGTTTCAGCAACTCTGTTAGCTGTTCAACAATGCAGACGTAGTCTTCCAGGAAATTCTATCTGATTTTGGTCTTATGTTCTTTTCTAGGTGATAAAGGGGAAAGTTTATGGAAAATAAAAAAAATCTGTATCCCTTTAGACTAATGGTTCAGTCTAAAATGAGAGTGAGATTTTTTCCCCCTGCAAATTCTTTCCTCTTTCTTCTGAAATTATGAGTATACTGACTTCATGGTTTTGATGGAGGACTTTGCTGACACAGTTGCAAGATTGAATTATGGTATCAAAAGCACCTGAGAAGGTAAGTTTTAGCTTTCCTGCCCCACCACCACAGGAAGAGGGATAACTTTAATCATGTTCTTCAAAAAAGAGTGGTCAGAGTGCAGAGTGTTGTCTTCATGACATATTTTTAGTTTGGTGGGGATTTTTATTTTTTACCTCCCCCACCCCCCAGGTATTCCTGATGCTACAGGATGGACAGCATTGCTGATTAATTATATGGCCATGAAAGTGACTGGATGGGAATTGGCATCATTGACATATTCTGATCCACAGTAAAACCTGACAGGAAAAGGTCAACAAGAGCACGTTAAACCAGCACCCTCAGTTAAACAGGTAGGTAGGAATAGACCTTCACTTCTGTGTGAGAGGAGCATCCTGGGAAAAAGGACTGGTAATTCTAGAGTAACTAAGTCAGCATGTTACTTCTCTAAAAGCATTGTGGTCTATATAAGACAGACTTGTTCAAACCAGTTCAGTGAGAGATTCATTTTTGCAGTGGTAAGCTCCAGATCCAGATGAAAGGTGAGGCAAAACCAAGAATGGAAGACACACCAAAAGAGAAAGGCTAGTTTAGTTTGTCTGACAACAATTTTTCAAAGGTGTACATACAAATGGATATCCCTAACCAAGCACCCTGGCTTGCAGGTCGTGAGAAGTGAGAGCAAACCCTTCAGAGATGAGCCGGAAGGTTTGGTAGGTTATGTAAGAGAAAAATAAATCAGACTTTGGCTGTGGACAGAGCTCTGCTGACAGAGCGGATAAGACCACAGAAGGAGGAGCTGCTCCAACACTTTCCACACCTCATGGTGGCACCTGCAGTCATGCAGGGTCCTCAGCTGCTAGCCAGGACTTGGATCTAAATCTTTTGAGATATTCTGAAATTATACCTTTTACTAATTTTCTATGGTTTTTCCCTGGACCTTAGTCAAAGGTTTCTTCTGGAGGATTATATTTATAATTTTAAACAACTGTTCTTATGTCTGTCTAACTTTCCAGAAGAAACAGAGTCACTTGAATATGTTAGCAGACATGGTATGTTGCTGTGAGAAATTTTCTTCCTTTCATCAGCTACTGCCAGAAGACAAAAACAAGTTCCCTGGCAAAACTAATTTGTCAGGTAGAATTAGGCTATGTGTGCATGAAAAATTATTTGACCCTTGACATGAGAGAAGAATTCTTAAAAAGAGAAAAATCTTCCTTAAAACAGGGCTTTTTAATCCTTAGGTGTCAAAGTGCTTTCTAAACGGCCAGTGCATTTGTTTGTTGAACTGAGAGTTAAACATACCGTGTCTTTCCCAAAAACTCAGAAATAAAGCTGCTATTAAAACCCTCCTCCGCTTGAAGGCGCTGTTTTTCTATGCTGCTTTATTCTTCCTTTTTTTTCTTTGTTAGTTTTTGTTTCTGTTTCTGTTCCTGAGTAGTTTTAGCTTTGAGTTCTTGTCAGAGACGGTACGACTGAGAGCAGACTGATGGCATTTTGCTTTTATTACCTTGCTTTATTGTTGTAGACGGCCAACACATATAAGGCAACGAGTCCCTGTATCATTAATTATGTTGACTGTATATCTTCCTTCAGGTATGTTGGTGAAGAGGTGTTGTGGGAAGATTTCTTTCTCTGTGTTTTTAAACTTTTCATATCCTTTTACTTGATGTTAAAAATCATGGGCTTTTAAAATGGATGAAAAAGAGGTCTCTACTATAAATTCAATCTCTCCTCTTTCATGTAGTATTCTGTTACTTCAGCAAGAAAAACAGCAGTATTTCTGCAACATTTACTACCTAGCATCCCTGGGCTAGGAGATAGATAGGCAGGATAAATTTGAGAATTCGTATCCCATTTCTGTGTTATCACTGCTCCAGCTCCAAGCACCAAATTATTGTGTCTCAGCTGAGGTTTTCATTTCACTCAGTAATTCCACCTCTGAGAAGGATGGACATAGACAGAGAACATGCTTGCTTGTTCACAAAGTGGATTTTAGACCCTTAAGTAACTTGTTTGCCAGGAACCCACAGCGTACAAGTGGGTGCTGATGTGAAAGAGGCCATTCAGTTGGCAGTATCTGTAAGATGTAGAACACTGCAGAACATGATGTCATCTGAGCATTAGAGCCTGGAGGGCCTTGTTGTAGGTCACTCTCACTGGATACAGTGGCAGAACCTATTTCTTGCACCTCTGAAAATCAGACTGGGTAACTGCAGGTCTGCAGCAGTAGGAACAGTTTGTAAGTTGTGTTTTATTCTTTGCATATCCTGTGCTGGAATGACAACCATATGGATAAATTTTCCACTCTTAGCTGGTGGCATAATTGGTAAATAACCATAAATGGAAATGTAAGGCTTCCACAGTGTATATGAAATTAGTTCCTGCTAAATCAGGCCTTGACAACATGGTGCTTACTTGGCAGTACAAATAGCTTGTTAAACAGAACATATTTATCTCCCTCACACAGTCTAGCAAGATTGTGGTAACTGCACACCTAATTTTACATAAAGTAAGATTAAGTAACCTATTTTCAGTTAGAAAGAGAGTATCACTCACTTGAGAGTGAGCAAAACTATTTGGATAAACTTTCTGCATCCTTTGGAGATTTTGGAGAATGTTCCTTTTATAAGAGTTGCTTTCTCTGTTAGGGTAATGATTGAAGATTTTCCTGGTTCCTTTTCTCAGTCCTTTTCTTCCTTCCTGTTTCTCCTTATTAGATGGATAGTAACAGGCAATTTTGTAAGTCAGACCTGACTTACACAATATCATAAATTGCTGGCATAGCAGTAAATCAGTTATCAATTATGAGAAATATGTTCTCAGGGAATTTTTCCTGTTTGGGCTTTGTAAATCAATTTCCACATCAGTTTGTGTGAAAATGTTCCTTAAAACAATCACCCTGTTTACAGTAATAACAGAATTGCAGCTGTAGTGAAATATAGCCTTTCTGGGGATTAAGCAAAATTTCCAGAAAAGAACTTATTGGGTATCCATGAAATCATAAATACTACTTCTCAATAAAACTCTGCAACAAGAGAACTAATTTTCCTATAAGAAAATAAAATACGTTTTCTCTGCCTTTTTTAACATAATAGAAATGCTCACATAGAAAAACTTTAATTTTTGTACTGAAAGACAAGACAAAGTCAGACAAAATATCCACCAATTTTTCAATTTTATTTTCTCTTTTAATTTTTTTAACTCCCAAGTAATTTACATTTCAAAACAAAATCATTGCAAGTTAAAGAAGAAAAAGTAGAAAATCCCTCATTTGGAAGCATTGGGGTTTAAAAGTGGTTTTGTTCTTATCAGCAAAACAATATAATTGTTTTGAATTGCAATTTTTGGAGTGGTTTAAGTAAGCTGACATTTTATTTTTAGACCTTTCTTCTTTCAATAGCTCAGGTTAACAACTTAAAATAAGTGCATGCCATTCTTCATATGATAACTGCACTAGAAGAGGAACTGGAATATCCAGCTCAGTGGCAGAATGAGAACCTGAAATTCAGAACATGGCACCATGGGGAATGGCTGAATTAATTTCAAGTACCCGCATTTCTATCTCGAACACATATTGCATGGAACAATAAACTGTAAAAATACATTTCCATCTAAAACTCAGGTATTATACTTGTGATGAATTGTGAGCTTAAAGGCAAAACTTGCTTAGTTAATGGCAGTGGTTCAATTCCCCTGCAACATTTTTAAGCTGATAGAAAATATTTTTCCTTAACATAAAGAAAGCATCAGGTCCTTGGCAATTTTCCATACATTGGCATCAAATCAGAACCAGGCTGGGCTTCACTAATCTACCTTCAAGAAAATCCATTAATATTTTCTGCCATCTTGCAGAAGGGACACTTCAGGTCACCAGGTCAACCAAACTAGAAGTAATTGTGTGGGTACAAAGGGCTTCTGTTGCAATGGGATAGACTTCTGTCCTTCAAGTCCACAAAGGCAACAACCCAATTCCCAGCTCAGTGCATGACAAAACTGGACCTAAAGGAACAAAGGCACCAATACAATGCTGGTAAAAAAAAATGGGCAAACACAAAAATATAGCTCCTAAAGTAACTAACAGCACAAATTTGTCAGAAGACAAATGAGTTATGGTAAATGTTTTAAGGCCCAGGAATTAAAAAGCTTTAAGAATCAAATAAGAACCCTAGTAGGGGGTGAATATGTTCCTGAACTAGGAACATATTGCATACGTCAAACCAAGTTACTAAAATTGGCACTCAGAAAGCTAATTGTTTTAGTTGGAAACAGAACAAATTTAACATGTATCCTGTCACTCCATTAAGCTAGTTTTTATTTTAACAACCTTTAAAAATCTCACTCACAACACAGTCTGGTAACACTAAGAATATATTTAGCTGTTGTTTCCCAAGAAGACATTCTAGACTTCTAATAACATCCCAAATTGATAATTGCTCATTTGTTGAAGATACGTAGCAGTAATCAGTTAATGCACTGCAGTATTGGCCATTTTCAGAGACCTCCACTTCCCAGTGACATCTGCTGAGAACAGGACTGCTTATGGGACTTGAGTTGCTATAAAACAGAAAGTGCAGCACTTACCCATGGATAAATGTATCAACCCAATGCTAATCTGGGTGCTGGAAAACTGAACTAAAAAATGTAAAAAATTGTTCCTTTTCTTCAGCTTTTGTACTAAAATGTTCAGGCTCTCTACATTAACTTCCTCATGCTTTGCACTGCTCCTGTGAAGGCTAGTATTTTATTTTTTTGAAACAAAACCTGAAGCCTCCCTGCAAAAGCATGACTTTATGACACAGTTTTACAAGGTATTACAAGAATCATAATGAAGGAGGAGTTTCATAAACTTTTTGGTTGGACTTACCTAAAGCAGAGCTTGAGTTTGAGCTAAAAAATTTACAGTGCTCAGTACAACCCATAAGACAGTTCTGGTAGTGCCTTTATCAAGGCAATGATTGAAAAGATTGTAAAACACACTTTTTTCCACTACTGTACATAAATTACATGGGTGGAGACATGGGTGGAAAATTGACATTGATTTTTCCTCTTAAATACACATTCTGAGAATGTTAGTGTTTGCAGAGTTTTTAAAATTTATCCAAATTGATATATTTTCTTCCAAATGCTCAATACATTTCCTCTGTCCATATGAAAAATGCAGTCATTTTTTTTATTTCAAAGATGATCACATCTCTTCTTACTTTGGTCATGTGTTTTCCTTTATTTGGATCTTATCTGTTCTTTCTAATCTTTGTTGCTGTTTCCTTGTTGGGTACTTGCCCTGGTAGATAGCAGTTATCTGATTTTATTTCAGCTTTCACTAATTCACACTAATGCAATGTCATGGTTTCATTATTGGCAGTGCCCAAAATTATTTAAGACGTAGCTACCTCACTTATAATTGTGCCTTGTTTCCATTAGGCACATGAGAACTGGCATTTCCACAGGGCAGATTTTTCCCTTTTGCTGTTTAAAATGCATTCTGAATCAGAATAGGAAGACACAATCATGACTACAGGATAGGAGGTCTAACAAAAGACACAGATGAGATTGCTGCTTCCCTCTACATGCTCAGGCCCTCTGCTGCAGTAAACGGCCCACTATAAAGGTAGTCTGCCAACAGAGCCAGAATTCTTGTATCTGCTTAAATGGATTACATTGTTTAAACTAAAGGGTCCGGCCTTTCCTACCACAGCATGTAGAGTGTTTTACTGTGAGGGCAGGGCAGCCGTCCCTGCCAAAGGGATGTACGTGTAGCAGAAAATTGTACCTTGAACTGTCACACTCTATCTGCTATGAACCACTAAAAAGCTGGCAGAAATAGGGCTCAAAACCATGACTGAGTTCTTCTGGTTACCATTCAGCAGGTGACTCCCACTGACTTTTAATGAACTATCCAATGAACTACTTAATGAACTAATTAATGAACTCTTGGCCTCTGTAGAAGACAAAAACATTTTACCCATGTTTGCCTGGCCACCTCCTATCACTGCAGCTAACATGTTGCTTTGTTGAACCCTATCTTTCCACTGGGCTTCTGAGTGGTGTATGAGCAGCCTCCTTCACAGAAATGAGAAAAATGCCTTACAAAACTATTTTTGCCCACTCAGATGCAGGTCTACACCAGGGATTTCCTAAGCACAAGAATGACATCTTGTAACATGAGGTAACGTGACTATTTTTCCCAGCTCTCCTACCAAGAGAGCTGTCCTGGCAAAAAAGTGCTGTGTGGGCCCAGTGTGAAAAGAGCATTTGGATGGAAAATTTCAGCTGACGTTTGACAGTCACAGGCATCTATAAACACAGCCTTTATACCGGGAAATGTCAGGCATCTTCGCAGTTGTTAGTGCCACCACCTCTGCATTTCACTTAAGCAGAATTAATTCCTGTCAATGAACCAAGCTTTGACATACATCTGTATGAAACGCCTTAGTTTATCACAGGGAAAGACACCTTCACAGCTGGTTGGCTTTACAGAGAGTGAGCCTGCAGAGAAACCAGCAAGGTCAGTTAGCAAGTCCCTCTTTAAGTTTACTTACTATACAAAAACCTTGCTTGGGACCAATACATTAAGAAAAA
>VZTR01009149.1:615279-643013 GCA_013400775.1 Chaetops frenatus
TGACATGTTTACTACATACTTCATGAGCCTTGTTGCCATTCTCTGGACATGTTCCAGAACCTCAAAATCCTTTTTGAAGTGAGTGGCCCAGAAGCTAGATAGTGCTCAAGGTGCAGCCTCAGCAGTGAGGAATACAGGAGGACGATCTTTGTCCTGGTCCTGCTGGCCACACTGTTCTTGATACAGTCAGGGGAACCTGGACAGCTGGCCGGAGTTGATGGCAAAGATGTAATGAAATTTCGCGATGACAAGCCATGAATCCGGCCCTCAGAAAGCCTGCTGTGATGCAGGCTGCAACAGAGAAACTGAGGGGCAGCTCTGCAGAGACAGGCCAGCATCCTAGGGGACAGTTGTCTGATAAGTTGTGTGCTCTGGAATCCAAAGAGGCCAGTGACACCCTGGCTGTATGAACAAGAATGTGGTGTGGTGAGTGGAGGGGAGTGATTATTCTCTGCTTACCATGTGTGAAACCACTCTGAGATACTTGTGTTTGGTTTCGGGTCCCCACTGTAGGAAAAACAAGTTAAGTGGAGTGAGTTCAGCATAGAATCAGCAGCATAGATGGGGACTGGAGCACAGGCCCTTAGAGGAGAAGCTGGGGAGCTGTGTTCAGTCTGGAGAAGGATGGCTTCTCTGGTGGGACCTAACAGCTGCTGCCCATACCTGTGGAATGGCTGGAGCCAGGCGCTTCCCAGCTATGCATGGTGGAAGGACAAGAGGCAAAGAAATTTGAAAGAAGCAAGTTCTGTGTCCAGGATGGTGGGCTTCCTGAAGAGACCTTCCATGGTCACTTTCAATCTAAATTATAATACTGTGTCCCTATGAAGAGACCTTTGCTCGAAAGCCCTTACGCCACTGAGATTGTTGAGCCTGCCTGCACCTTTGCACTCTTGTAGTTACTTTGTAGCAGCAAAGTGATTTGTAGAAAACATTTATGTTGCCTTATATTATTCATTTTTACATTTTTTTCAAAACCAAGGAATTGCCCATCTGGAGAAACTGCATTGCTTCCATGCTGATCATTATCCTGCTGACTCTGCACGAGAGGATGGAAGTAGTACTATAGTACTTGGGAGGTGAAGAAGCAGCTAGGGAGGCAGTCAGTGACTTCTGATATGCACCTAGAGCCTTTCCTTCTCAGTTATTCAGATAATTCAGAGTACTGGTAACTCAATTTGAATCACAGTCAATACAGAGTTTTGTAACATGTGTAGTGGATATATTCACATCTGGTTTGCATCTTCATCAATGAGCAAAGGCACAGCGAACCAGCTGACCTCACTGTAGTAAGCCTGGAAAGGCTAATGAATATGAGATGTGTACTCTTGAGTTAATGAAGGGTATTTTCCCTGTGCTTAGTTCACAGGATTATTGCGTTTCCTGAAAGAGACAATGGGTCTTGCCAGCCTGTA
Organism: Chaetops frenatus; assembly: GCA_013400775.1. Classification (NCBI taxonomy): domain Eukaryota; kingdom Metazoa; phylum Chordata; class Aves; order Passeriformes; family Picathartidae; genus Chaetops; species Chaetops frenatus. Next base: position 616,692 of record VZTR01009149.1, read on the forward strand.
GTTATGACATTACTGAGGTTCACCTCACTAAGTATCTGCAGAACAACATAAGGAGAATACCTTTTTATTCCACCTTATACTTTATTATGTAATTTTTCTTCTCTGGTATAATAAAATCTTCCTAACAGTTTCTGTAGAACTAGAAAACTTACAAAGCATTTCCTCCTTGCCTTCATAGACCTTTGTATTGCTGAAAACCCGTGGGTTCTGTTTGCAGCAGTAACTGTACAGGACTTGAGACTAGAACAGAAAAGATCCCTGTTTAAGAGTGGGGAGGTGAGAAGGCTTTAAGTGTTGTTTTTTCCTTATTCTTGCTTGGGGATTTTTTTTGCTTTTCTGTAGTTTGCATTCATTACAGACCTGGCTGGTATTTCATTGTTGCATTAAGTGCAAACTTTTTCCTTAATGAGGTGAGTTCCACTACTAAAATTCATTTGTCATTTTATGCTCGGGTGTGTCTTACATTCTTAGGTAAATTTCATTTTCCAGGACCAGCTTGCTTTAATCAGCCTTTTTGTTTGTTTCTGTTATTTCCACGCATTAAGAAGATTGGGCTTATTCAGAAAACGAGAAACAAGTCAGGCTGTTAACACAGCGTACTACAGCATAGCAATGACAGCTGTTTTTCTCTATGTATATTCAAAAAACCCTGCCTTGGCTCACAAACCTTAGCTCGTCACAGGCCTTGCTGTTGGAAATGGGACAGAGACAGGCTGCCGAATACTAAGTCAGTTGTTGTCATAAAAGAAATGGACAGTGTCTTTTCTAGAACAAGGCATAATCTTCCTGCTGCTGAGCCATGGCAGAATTTGGAGGCTAAAATAAACTTCAGATTTTTAAAGGAATTACATTTGTTGTGTAAAAGTTCACAAAATACTAGAAGTCACCATATCTGGTCACTGTGCATTCTCTTCATCCTTCTGATGAGGAGTTAACTTACTCTATAGGCATATGAATGCTGAAATAATAATGAAAAGTAGTTCTTGTATCTCAGCCAGGAAGGGCATGAATAACCCTAGGATTATTCTAATACATCTGGGGAGCATGGCCACATGCTTTCCAGCTGGTTGGACTTTTCTTCATTACTACTGTGAACTCTGCAATCAAACCTCATTCTCAGTGGATATGCAGTACATATGTGTGCAATTTGTCACTGGAACAGGCTTTCCAGGGAAGTGGTTGCAGCACCAAGTCTGTCAGAGTTCAAGGAGCATCTGGACAATGATCTCAGTCATAGAGTTAATTGTTAGGTCATTTTGTGAGGAGCAGGAGTTGGACTTGGTGATCCTTATGGGTCCCTTCCAACTTGAGATATTTAACGATTCTAATTTCACCTCACAAGGACTCTGAGCACTATGCCAGCTGGTTTTATTATGTGGAAGACAAAATTCTATTGGGGTATTTTGCTGCCAAAACACATCTCTCTCTCATTATGCTCACAGAAATGTGTCTGTAGCAAAGCATCTTTTGTCTCTTGCTTTATCTCTTGCTTCTAGCCCAGCCATAGCGGAATACTGTATATGTCAGCAGCTGTTTCTAGTCATTCTATTAGAGCCTGTGTGAAAAGGACAATGGGGTTTTCATAAGGCATGGAGTCACAGGCACTCTGTCCTGAAGGTTATACTTCCTTTGGGGGTTGACTTTTAAAAGAGGGTGTGAAGTTATGCATTTTGGATCTGAATCTCAAACTGATGACTAAAGCAACATGAGACAGCATTTGGTGTGGGACATCATGATGAGTACACCTGTTAACATCCCACACACTGAGGAAAACAGCCTCCTTATAAGAAGGAGTTACACAGACTGCATCTTGTGCAAAGCTTTCCAGTACATTTGTAACCAAGAGAAACAGTTGGAGACAACATTAGTTGCTGTAATACATTTTGTTGGCAGTTACCAGACTTTAAAGTTTGGGTTTGTGGAAAAGCACATTTCAAAGGCAATTATAGCATTTTCACAAACTTGCATATTATACATGGAGAGGTGTGTTGTTTATGTTAAAGAGAAGGTATGCTACCCATATATATTGTTTGTGATTGTAATGCATAAATGGTTTTTTATCCTAATTGGTTTGACTGGGAACCCAGTGAGAATTTTCATGTTTTCATCACTTTTATCAATTATACCACTCTTTTGAGTTTCTGAGAAGTATGGGCTTTGTTGTTGAGGAAACTTACTATGGTTTTGCTGTCCAAGTAGCACTTCTTGCCACTAAACCAGCATCATGAGGTTGCCATAATACTACTGTGTGAACTAAGCCACAGTCTGTAAATTCCGTTAAAAGATTGCTCTTTTTTGTTTATTTCATTTAGTACTATGGATTTGAGGTGTGGTATATGTAGTTATGGATGGTTTGACTGGCTTACAGAATCTTTCTGTGATTCCAGAGAGAAATAATATAGCAAATGTCTCCAAAAACTTAACTGCTGGATTGTATTAGGAACTTAGCTTAGTCATAGCTCTATTGTAAATTGTAGAATGAAGTTCTTTAGCAGCTCCTCCTGACTGGCTGTTCTCTCAGTGCTGGAATAGTCTGCCAGGTGGTTTTATCTCTGCAATCATCCAGTTTCATATTTTTCTCAGCATCTTTCCTCCCAAGTGCAGATTGATTTCTTAGAGAAGACGGAATATGCTGGGACCATAAGGAAGCTCCTTTGTAGGCCAGCCAGCATTGGCTCTCAGCCCTTGGGTAGTGGTCCACACCAACTCTGAGGTCTTGAGTCTTCCAGAATCCAGAGCTAATTCTATACCCCTCCTAGTTAACAGAATATTGAGTAGATTGTTCTTCAAAAACACAAGAAATTTTTGTCTAAAATCAAATTCATGTGGTCTCAAGAGCACTACTGTGAGCTTATAGATTGCTAAGAGTACTTTCTCTTGTTCAATGAATCAACTCCCTAGCAAGTACAACTAAAGCTCTGTTTGCTTCTTTTTGTCAAATATCCGCACAAATACGTTTTGTTTTTCTCCTCCATCATTTAGAAATGCTCAAGATACTTGATTAATTTTTGCTTTTGCCAATCAGAGGATGATATTGTTACCAGTCTGTGAACTGTATTCCTCCTTGTCCAGTTTGAATCTGACTTTGGTTCTTTGCAGGTATTGTCTCTGTGGTGACAATCACACAGCCAGCATAATTAGAGAGCTAATTAAGGTTCTTGTAACCCATTGAAATGACGTATTAGTAGAGTGTCCTGCTGAGTTTACTGTAATGATATTGAACTGCACCTTGAACTAACCATCAGACCCTTCCATTTCTATCCTCACAGCCAGCATTAAAAGTGGGATTTTTCAAGGCCCACGTGTCATATTTTTCGGAGAACTTTGTTATTTTTATCAGATCAGTCAATTCTTTGTTTCACTGGAAAGAGTTCTGGAAAGCCTGTCACTAACTTTCCTAGAAATTCTTCCAATGAATCATTCAGAACATTAAAATTTGTTACTAATGAATGGATGAGAGTCTTGGCAATGCTTTAGCATGTCTAGGAGTATTTCCATACCTGACACAAAATGGGCAAGAAGTCTGCAGTGTTTCTCCTGTGCCTGTTGCTCATGCCTCAGAGCTGTTTTACATGCTCCTTATTTAATTACCTATATTTAAATCTTTTAAACACTACCCTGTGGCTTGAGAGAGTGGTGGAAAGTCACCCCAAGTTAGTGGAATCCATATGGGCAGACTCTCAGTGAAGGAAATTAATTTCTTAACATTCAGTAGAAGGTTTTCTTTCCTCATGTGGATCTGACAAACTGGCCTTCCTCCTGTAAGATTTGAAGTCTATCTCAGCTACAATTAACTTAGTAGTGATTACTGATACTTGGTCAAGCTAATTGGTTTGGTGGACTTTAGGTGCAATGTTAGAGTTTTTCCTCTAGGAAACAGAATTTTCCTATTGTTACTTCTGTTTAAAGACAAAGGAGGAGTCTGCAGGAGCTAGGCAGGAGCAACCTGTGCAATCTGTAGTGTCAGCACAGATAAACCTCTCAGCTAGGTGTAGTTACAATACAGAATCCTTTGGCTTCTTTACACAGTGTGCTGACAGCATCCAGTTTTTCTGTATAGATTAAAATGATGATGAGAAATCAGAAGCAAGAGGATGAACACATTTTTTACTTTGAAATTACTTCTTCCCTCCTTTTAAAACAATAAATTTCCCAACTTATTTTTGTTTACACAGACCTATTCACCTTGGCAGCACGTTTTTTCCCCTCTTCACGGGTATTTCTGTCTGTAAGGTACTGAATTTGTTAGCAGATTCTTGGAAACAGCTCTTACAGCTCCACATAACTAATCGTGCATTATAATGGGTGTTTAATACTCTATAAAGCAAAATAGTTGTAATTTTCCTCTTGGTACAAGTTCAGCAACATAATTAAGCACATTTTACTTTTGGAAGCATGAGAACCCCTAGAGATTTGAAGGGAAATAAGAAAGCCTTTTGTAAAAGTTTATTAAAAAAATAAATGGATGTAGAATATAGAAAAAAAAAAATCTGCACGAAAGTACTGTTTTTTCTAATACTTGTTTTTTATTTTCATCCATTTTATTATGTCCTCATTTCTTTCTGGCACTGAGCCCTTGTATAAAACACTTTTTGTCCTGTAAAGGAGAAATTGAAGCTGTGCTGTGATTGAGTCAGCATCCCCAGCACAAACCTCCTATGTTGTGTCTCTTCATAAATCTCAGTGTGGGTGGCATGCTGAAACCAGGCCAGAAGGACACCAGACATGGAAGAGGAAGAGTGCTGAAGAGCACAGCTCAGAAGATGGGGTTGCGTGTCCACAGACAGTACTGTAGTGTGAGGTCGTGTAAAGCTCGTGAACATTCTGAACACTGCTGCAGTTAAGGAAGATACAGATTCAGCAAAGCCTGAATTACACCTTTTTCACGCCGTGTGGTTTTGGTTTTTTTTTTGTGGAAGCCTGGATAGGCCCGTATGTGTACATGGTGCCTGTGCAGAGCAGTGTAGAGATGCTCTGTAGAGTCCCCCTACCTGTGTGTTTGTGCCAGCAAAGCACCAAACCTGGCCTGTGAACGAGACCAGCCAGCTGGGGCACAGTGCCACACTGATGGGCCCAGATTGCTTCCTGCAGATATCCTAACAGATAGCTCCTCCACCCTGAGGTTACAGGCACCTGCACCATGCTCTGTTGCTCACTGTAGCATTTAGTATTCACTTTCAGAGGTGCCTAAGGTGAGTGAGTATCCAGCACGACTTAAGTCACTAGTCCTCTTCTCCCATGAAAATTTTGTCTTTGGACTTTGTAGGCCTGCCCCTGAGAAATGCTGCATGCTTTTTTTCTAATATCCTTTCTTGTTTATTCTCATCTTGTCATGCCTGTGTTTTCCCTCACATGCAGCAGAAAAGAACATTATTATAAATACTGTACTTAAAATAAACACTCTTAGCAAACTCAGTCCAGATACAGGCATTCAGGTTGACAGTCTGGTTAGTTTTAAACACAGTGGATTTGTTCTGAATTTTTTCATTCATTGGAAGAGAAAGAAGAGAGAAGTGTTGCTAATGTGATAAGTTCAAAAGGGTAAACCTACTAATAGTCTGGAAAAAGAATTTTATAATCAACTTATTCCTAGTAAAAAGTAACTGAGTAATTTCTAGCAGTTAAAAGTGAGTTCTCTTAAGATCTGCTTCCGTTGATTATAATGAGAATACAAATATTTCATCTGAAATTAGGGGTTTTGCACTATGATTAAATTAACTTTTCTTTAAAAAAAGGGCAGGAATGTTGGGTTTTTGTTTGACCTAACAATGTATTTAGTACAGATGAACAAGACATTGCTCCTTAGTAACTCTGCTCATAGCAAACACGACCTGAGTCAGCATTTATTCGGTTAAATTTTATTATTATTGTACCAAAGGCTGTTGTCTAGGGGTTGCATCCATTTCTGATTCCTTTTGGAAGATCTGCTCCATGCTAAAATCTGTGATGTGATTTTTTTAAAAAGCTGACAGAAGAGATTCAGGTTGTGATGTTTTTTATTTTCTGGAGACTGCAAGGAATTGTGTGTTTTGTAGTCTAAACTACTGTGCTTTCATGCTGACAGCAGTATCCATAACATAATAGTCTGACTGAGCAGAAGCAGACGCCACAGACTTACTGGCCAGTTTCATGTCTGAAGTAAGGGGCTTCTTATAAAATCCATGGTGGGATTTTTTAAAGGCTGTGTTTCTTCAAAAGGAGGGCTAGCTCTCAGTTTTTTATACTAACTTCAATTAGATTGAATTAAACACATAGCTCTTCAGAGAACTGTTTTCTCTTATGGAATCTTGTTGCTAGAACTCTGTATTATTGTCCAGATTTTAGAGAGGAACTTACAAGATAAAGTTTTACTCGAGGCCTTAAAAGCTAGGCCTGCATATGAGGACTCCACCAGTCTAACTTCCTGAAAGTAATTTAACTTTCCAGAAAGCAGATTCTTTAAAGGCTCATAGTGCTCCCAAATTTGGGATGGTAACAATCTCACTATGATAGCATGTCTGTAACTTGCATGCTCTTGATAGTTTTAACACTGGTAGCAATTTCATATCTTGATCACTACAACAATAACCTATTTGCAGCACCTGCAGGTGTGGGGTGGTAAATCCCAGCTTTGCATGCCATCTTTTTTAGAGGTGCATTTACCATTCCTGTTCACCAGTGAGTTCTGCATCCGTGGCAGTTCACTCCATTGCAGATTAGTGAGACTGGGCTGGAGTATAGTATCCATAAAAAGTATCCTTGCATCTCCTGCCCGTAGTGGACAGAATTATCACATTAATTTTGAAGGCAAAGGCAGACTCAGCAAGGAGCTGTGCTGGCTATTTTTACTTAAACCACTTAACTCCCTGAAGAGTAAGGAAGAGGCAGTGGCTTTCTGCAGTCCTTTCTCAGAGATTTGAAGTAAAGCTGTGCTGCAGCTGGTGGCCTACTTATAAATGCATTTCAGTTCTGCAGTGCTCCCCTGGCTCTGTATCTGGCTATGGAGTCAGGCATATGAATTTTCTTTTACCCTCTGGGATAGAATTGGGACATTATCGTGGATCTTGGGACACAAATTAGTTTTCCATTATTTTGTGAAGTGTCTCAAGTACTTTTAAAAGTGCTGTCTTTTTTGTATGTTGCACAAGGTGCTTGTAACATTTGACTGAGGTGCTGGTGTAGGAAAACTTGATAGTATAAAATAAGGAGCTGTGTGTTCACACTGTGATGTACAAGGAATATGACTCACTGTGGGTATTGGGGAGCCTGTGTTGTGTAACCATGCGAGTCTGCTCCTAAGGAAGATAAATGAAGTCAAATGAACTTCAAGGGGCCAAAATGAGAAACTAAGTTTTAAATTTGTTTAGTATAGAGGTTTAAAGCCAAGTGTCTGACTTTCCACACCATATTCCTTGGGTATGGTGGTGATTGTGCTGAACATCAGTTCCATGTAGCCCAGTTTCTGGTGTGCATCTATGGTTGCTCTGTATTACAAGATGTGAGCCAGGTAGATTGTATTAATGGGTTTATTAACTAAGCCAAGGAGAAGCATTACTGGACCTGGACCAGTGCAGATGAGCTAGTGTGAGAGGTTAAGATCAGAGACTGACTGGAATGTAGCAATCATGCTACATTGGGTTGAGTTCATAATCCCAAGGAACATGGGTCTGGCAAGGAACATAGTCTGGATGCTGAGTTCTAGAAGAGCAAACTTCCACTTGTTTAAAGAATTAGGGAATGTGATCCCCTGGGAAACTGTCCTGAAGGACCAAAGAGCAGACTGTAGCTGGCAACTCTTTAAGATCAATTTTCTTTGAGCACAGGAGCTTTCCATCCCAGTGTTTAGGAAATCAAAGAGAGCAGGACAGAAACTGGCACGGCTGAGCAAGGATCTGTTTCTCAAACTTAGCAATAAAAAGGAAGTGCATAGCAGATGGAAGCAGGACAGGTGACCTGGGAAGAGTGCAGAGATACAGTTTGGATGTGTAAGGATGGGTCAGGAAAGCTAAGGCACAGATGGAATGGGACTTGGCAAGGGATGTGAAGAGTAACAAGAAAGGATTCTATAAGTACATAGGTCAGAAAAGAAAGGCCAGAGAATAAAGACCATGGTAAGCGAGAAGGAGGAATGGTGAAAACAGACATGGAAAAGTCTGAGGTACTCAATGAGTTCTTCACCTCAGTCTTCACTAGCAGTCAGACTTTCCACACCTCTGAAGTCCCTGAACCTCCAGGTAGGGGCTGGGGGAGTAAAGCTCCTATCATTGGCAGTGAAAAGCGGGTATAAGACCACTTGATGAAGCTAAATAGGCACAGCTCTATAAGGCCTCATGAGATCCACTCCAGGGTCCTGAGGGAATTGGCTGATATTCTTGCCAAGCCATTCTCCATCATATTTGAAAATTAAGGTGGTCAGGCAAAGCCCCTGGAGACTAGACACAGGGAAACGTCACTCCTACATTTAAAAAAGGGAGAAAGGAAGACAGGGAACTACAAACTGTTGAGCCTCACCTCTGTGCCTGAGAAGATCATGGGGCACATCCTCATGAAATCCGTGTTAAGGCACATGAAAGACAAGGAGGTGATCCAAGGCAGTCAGCACAGATTTACTCNAAAAAAATCCTAACTTTTTAAGATGCTTCACAGATGAAGTGTCTCCAGATGCTTTTTCTTTATTGATTTCTTTTACTGTGATTGTTCTCTGTGAGATGTAGCATACCAGAAAGCAAAAAGTAAAGGGACTTGTCTACTACCTATTTTTTTTCTCTGCCTTATGGTCCTGACAGCCTCTCTGCCAGACGTGACAGCTTACGTCTTATCTTAGTGATGTGTCCTGGTTATCGGTGTTGTGTGCGAGGGCTTAGCATTCCACTGCTTTTTGCTTAATAAATTAAAGACTGGGAAGGAGTAGCACCATAATGCTTGACCATATAAGGGAGGTGACTGTTTTAGTTCTGCTCCTTGCACGATATGCAGTCGAAGCCTTTTAAGGGAAGGTGGTGCACACAGAGTGAAAACATCCAGAAGCAGAACATCTATTTCATGCTATAGTTGGTGCCAGTGCTCGTATTGTCATTGCTACTACTGTGAATTTCTCACAGTCTATTGCAGTTGCACAGATAAAAAGGAAAGAATTAGAGATGGAACTAAAAACAANTAAGACCACTTGATGAAGCTAAATAGGCACAGCTCTATAAGGCCTCATGAGATCCACTCCAGGGTCCTGAGGGAATTGGCTGATATTCTTGCCAAGCCATTCTCCATCATATTTGAAAATTAAGGTGGTCAGGCAAAGCCCCTGGAGACTAGACACAGGGAAACGTCACTCCTACATTTAAAAAAGGGAGAAAGGAAGACAGGGAACTACAAACTGTTGAGCCTCACCTCTGTGCCTGAGAAGATCATGGGGCACATCCTCATGAAATCCGTGTTAAGGCACATGAAAGACAAGGAGGTGATCCAAGGCAGTCAGCACAGATTTACTCATTGATAGAAATCTAATTCACGTAGTCCTGATTAGAATTTATTGATGATTTCTGCAATTATCAGCAAGCCATTATTCAGGACTATTGTCAGCCAAAAAAAATCCACTTGAAGTTACCAGTTTTCAAGACAGAAACTACCTCTGAGCACCAGAGCTTGATTCAGCATGCCTTTATTCCACCTGCATAAGTATTTTTGTTATAACATTGGAAGGGTTGGGAGGAAGGAAAAAAAAAAAATCCTAACTTTTTAAGATGCTTCACAGATGAAGTGTCTCCAGATGCTTTTTCTTTATTGATTTCTTTTACTGTGATTGTTCTCTGTGAGATGTAGCATACCAGAAAGCAAAAAGTAAAGGGACTTGTCTACTACCNGCTCGTATTGTCATTGCTACTACTGTGAATTTCTCACAGTCTATTGCAGTTGCACAGATAAAAAGGAAAGAATTAGAGATGGAACTAAAAACAAGAAGTTACAACCGTTTGGTTCATGACTCTTGCATCTTAAGAAATAGTAAGAATGAAGAGAGAACTGACCAAAGGTGAGATTAATTACTTAGACTTGAGAAGTTCAACAATGAAATAGCAGAAAGCTCTCCAACATCGGGAAGAAGAGACAAAACAGAGAACAAGTGGAAATATCATGCAGTGAGGATGGGATAGGGACTTGGTGACTAATCAGGCAATGCATATGGTGTCAAGAAAGTTAAAAAATAGTTTGGTGTTTTTTGCAGAAGAAATTTGAATGTTGAACAGAGTGCTCCAGAAGAATGAAACCATTAAATTTTGGGTCTGGTTACAAGTACACTTAAGACAAAATCGGTAGTATATAGTTAGAAAACAGCAGAGCCAGTATCTTTAATAAAGGGATAGCAGAATTGATGTAGGCAAACATAAATCACTTGTATTGACCTCAGAAGTGTCCAGAGTGTTAGAAAAAATATCCAAGCAACTCAGACAGTAAAATATCAAATACAAAGATTTGTAGGCTAAGGTTAGGATGTGTGAAGACTTGTTTTCAGCTAGAGAAATTATCTTCTTGATAAAACAGATTCAGGGCCCTAATTGAGATATTTATAATTCTTTTCATGAAGCAAGACTACAGAAGGGGAAAGAAAAACAATTAATATTAGTTTCAGTGAAATAATAGTCTTGTCTTTGAAATAAAATATGCTTCAGACCTAAAATCAAATGAGACTTTTATCAGCTGGAGATTAGATAACACAGACTACTTCAGTGGCTAAGTAGAGATCTAGAAGACCTGGTGAGAAACATTTTCCTTCTATAGCCGTGGTAACTCTGAAAGAAACCATTAGAGAGGTTGGTTCTCTTTTGGAGTGCTGCTACAGCACAGTATTCTTCAGTGGCCCACGTATGTCCCACAAATTCCTTCAAATCCTGATTGTTAATGCCTGTCAGTGCTTACCCTTCTGCAGAGTAAGACTTGCTGTTCTCTGAATTACAGCACCTTGTTTACCTCAGTGCTGGCATCACAGAGAGGAGCAGGATTGAAAATAAGTGTATCCATGGAACACCAGTCAGTGTTTTGAAGCCTATTCACCCAGGTGCCTATAAGCATCTTTCACATGTCAGCTGATACCTACTGGTGGTGGAAGATGAGAGACAAGGACATGATAATAGCTGCTTCTCTAGTGTTTCTGTCATTAATACCTATTTCTTCCTCCAAGTTAAGACTCCAGAATGAAAGTGATGCTGCAGTTTACTCTAGACAGCATTTCACCTACAGTACAAAACTCTAGTCAGTCACATCTTTACATGTTCATGAGGCCTGTCAAAGAAAGCCCTTCTCCCAGTGTTGTGACCTTTATCTTTGTGGTGAACAGGCATCATAGCTTTGCCAGGAGGCTTCTGGCTGATTGACTGATCTATTCTTGGAAGTTTTTGAGAGTTTCACTGGCACAAGAAAGTCAGCTTCCTGTAGGCTGTTGTATCTGAAGGATTTATCTTCCTCAGGATGCTTTTGTGGTATTGTAGAGATTAGGTTGGAGAAAACTTCCCTCTGGCTCTCATTAATGTAAGTCAGGGTAGTTCTGCTGGTGTAAGAGGTGTTTTGCTAGTGCAAAGCCATCGTGTCTGGGACATACCATCAAGGACCACTTTGTTTTATTAGCCTATCTGTGAAAAATAGTCTGTTGTGCCTACTGAAAACTGAAAGTTATCAGAAGGATCTTTAACTCTTTTAAATAAAATAACATTTTTTTTTAAAAGGGAAAGTTATCTTTTTAACACAGCTTAACCAGACGAATATTTTTAGAATTCCAAGGAAACTAATCTGGTCTATCAAGAGTTTTGTACCCTTTTTTCGTAATTAGGTGGCATGCAGATGGCTATGAAGTATAAGGAAGAAGACCTGGGATATTCAGATGTGAAGCTGTACAATAAGTAGTCCAGTTGCCTGGTAAAGTTTTCTGCATTCGTCTGTTAGGTCTTTCAGGAGTAATAGTTGAACTAGTTGTTACGTTTTTTTTCTGTAAGGAAATTTTTAAAAATTCTAATATTTGTTAGAAGGCTATAATTATGTTCACAATTACCTTTATTATAAGCTGGCCAGCTCATGCTTAGGCGAGACTTATTGTAGAGTTCAAGAATTGGCTTAACATTTCTGTGTTGGTATTAAGCTCTCCAATAATTCTGTTTTCTAGAGATGAAATAAGTCAAACTGCTTTTCAGGGTTGAATTGTATACATTCTCCTTATGCTTGAATAAAAAGTGGACGGCCAATATAGGTAGTGTGGGACAAGCTCTTCAAAATAAAAATAACAGTGAAACTGTGAAACAGTAGGAGGGTAAATTTGTCTGTAGAACTGTACAAGAATTTATATTCTTATTTTCACTCATTTTGTTATCTCCACATTTAAAAGCATCTGCTCCTGCTTTTTTTACATTCATAAAGTATAGTTTTAAATAACATGTGTCATTGCAAAAAGTACAGTCCACTCTTCTTTGATTTAACTTTTTCTCCCTAATTAGTATTTCAGCATCCTGGGAACATAAATGCCATTAGTTCTGATATGGGTAGACTAACTAAGGTTGTTCTAAGGTTATAACTAATGTTAACTTTCAGTTTAGTTCCAAATGTAAATACTCTGTTTCCTAGTCTAGCAAGGGATAATTACTGCTACACACAGACTGATGAAACTTTACTGTATGGTCTCATTGGTGTAGTGAGCACTTACACTAAAAGAAGGCAAGCAAGTGTTTGAAGTCAGTCCAGTTAAATGTCCAAGATGACAAGAAACAGGATGTCCGTGATTTGGTGTCTTCTTTCAACATAGTTCATACTCACGGAACATATAAGTACAGGTATATCAACTGTGTGGGTAGGCATAAATAGAATGCCTTTACTTCAAATAGGCTAGGGAAATGAACCTATTTATAGGGCACATATTTTCATAGTTCTTATTTTTAATTGCTTTGGAAGTATATTCCATCCATCAAGTCAGGCCTTTTAACAGTCAGTACTTAACAACATGAAAGTTCAGAGCCTGAGGTGTTGCCCTTACAGGTGCTCTACTGCATCACTATCTTGTTGATGATGCATTATACATATATAAGGATATATAAAATCCACTGTGTTATCTGAGACCTTTGCAAGATACAAACCATTTGCAGTACCAGTTCCAAGACTCCCTGAGAGAATTAGTATCCTCTCTCATCAAGAGGTCTCATAGAGACAAAACTCTTCATATTTACTTGACTTTAGATTTCTAACTTCTCAAATTTGGGGATTCTAGTGTAAATATACAGAAAGAAGAGAAACTTAAAAAGCTGTGCATACATAGTCTTGCTTGAACTGTCCTGTGAAGGTACATTGTAAAATTTAATTGACGGGTGTATGATTTGTTAGCGATAAAAATCTTTACTGTGACTCATCAGCAGTTCTTGCAGAGTTGCAGGTTTCTGAAACCCTTATCCTAAGCATTTATTTGCCGAACATCTATCAAGCCTATCAGGAATCCATATGCTCCATTAACTAGTCATGGAAATGTTCAGTTCAGTGGCACATAGATACTGATTTCCAAGTTGTGATCCACAGGGATTCTACCAGTCTCAACTGGAACTTCTTTAAAAAAAAAGAAAATTTCTCTTCTTGCTGTAGCAGTGATTGAAAGCTCTGATTTAGGAATTTTGTCAATAAAAAAGCAGATAGGTAAATATAAAAAAAAAGTTTTAGTAAATGAAGATTTTTTTTTTTACTTTCTCTCTACTGAAGTAATACCAGTCATATTTTTAGTTTAGAAAGAAGTAGGAGCATTAACATTCCCTCCCCTTTCCTGCATCTAATCTCTATTTTCCCTGGCTTTGAAGATCTAGTAATTTCTCCATCACATACTAGTTTCCTTCCTCTGGGGGTGTTTTCCTGTATTTTGTGTGATTATGTGTTTGATCTAATGCAGCATATTATTTCTCAGAGTCTGCACCTTTGAGAATTTTTGCAACTTCTTGTGGGAGCCTCCATCATGTTTTCTGGGGTATTTTTCACCTTGAATGTCTGTAGGCTGCTTAAGGGCATATTCTGCATTTATTGAGATTTCCAGTGATGATTCTTTTTTTCAGAGAAGTGTCAGTAAAAAAGAAGTGTGCTTATTTTTCAGTGTACTTCTAGTTACTCTGTTAAAGTATTAAGAGCCAGAAACAACAACAAAAAAACAAGTTGCAAGGAACAATCTGTCATATTCCTACTATAAATTATTCGTATTGTAAACTCTGTACAAAGTGAGCCCACATGCCAACAGAAACAACATTTGTATTTTCATTGCTAGCCTAGCGCATACAACTCTTTGAAAACAGCTACAGCCTCTGGAAGCTTTTAGTGCTGGTCAAGGTAAGTCCATCCTTGGCTATTCATTCCCCAACTAGAGGAATAAAGAAAAGTAAATGGGAAAGGATTTCCTCCTGCAAAGACTGTACCAGGATATGGGAACATTTCTGCAAGCAAACGTATTCCAGCTGTATTGTTATGCTATCTTAAGAGAATTGGTTTTGCTCTTCCAGCATGTTAGGTTTTGCCTTCTGGTTTGTTGTTTTCTCTCTTTTTGACAGTACAGTCCTGTTTTCAGCCTGAAGTTATTGTCACACAGAGATTAAATTCTTTTACGTTCTTGATTTCTTGAAGAGCCAGACAAACCTGTTCAGCTGTGCCCTGTGAAACTTCCTTTATGGAGCAGCATTTCTAAGGGTCAATAATATAGGTAGTGCTGGATAAACACAAGTATGTACATACCCACCCCTACCTCTAAACCAGAGATATGAAATCCGAGTTTAGAATTAAAAATTTTGATAATACTCTTTTCTTCATGTACATTTTTGGCTCTTTTCAAGTAAATATCAGCAATTCTTACTCTATCTCACTTAAAAATCACTCATTTTAGATGTAATATAGAAATAAAAAAATGAGCACCTAGGCTGAATAGGAGGAAATTTACAGAATGGATATTCTTACATAAAAGAAATGTTGATTTGGAGACTGTATTACAGTGCAGGTTAACAGTGTAAAAATTTCAGAGAAAATACTTAAGGGCTGAACTGTTGTGTCACCACTTATGGTGGTGAATGGAACAAGGTCCAGTTGGTGGCTGGTCACTACTAGTGTTCCCCAGGACTGGTACTGGTCCTGTTTAACAGCTTAATCCATCATTTGGATGAGAGGATAGAGTTCATGCTCAGTAAGTTCACAGGCAACACCATCAGGCAGGGGTGCTGATCTGCTGGAGGGCAGGANAGGGGAATGATACTGAAGTGCTGGAGCATGTCCAGAGAAGGGCAGTGGAGCAGGCAAAGGGTCTGGAGCACAAGTCCTGTGGGGAGCAGCTGAGGGTGCTGGCATTGTTTAGCCTGGAGAAGAGGAGGCTCAGGGGGTGCCCTGTTACTCTCTACAACTGCCTGAAAGGAGGCTACAGCCAGATGGGGGTCAATCTCTTCTGCCACATATCGTATGAAAGGACAAGAGGAAGTGGCCTTAAGTTGTGCAAGGGGAGGTTCAGAGTCAATTTTAGAAAGATTTTTTTCCCTGAAAGAGTGGCTAGACATTGGAATAAATTGCCTATGGAGATGGTGGAGTAGCTCTCTCAAAATGTCCAAGAGGGGTCTGGATGTGGCACTTGAGGTGATCATGGTGGTGCTAAGTTGATGTTTGTACTAGATGATCTTGAAGGTCTCTTACAACCTTAATGATTCTGTGATTCTGTCATTTAGATATATTTATGTACTAGGTTCTGAAGGGGTCAGTGCCCACATATTTTGACAGTGTATCCCATCTACTTTATGCACTTAATTTAAGAGAGAGAGATGTGCCATCAGAAAACAGGTATTTTGTCAATTAGAAGGGTGACTGCTTTCACCTTGATACTTTTAGACAGATTATGTTGAGTGTGTCCACCGTTGATTATCTGCTTTGCTTTGGCTTGACTGGAGTTAAAGAAACTCTCTTGCTTCAAGAAATGTTGCTAGGTATGATAGTTGAAGCAATCGTGAGGTCCTTGGTAGTTGGTGAGATTGCTTCACTATATCTCAGATCTTACTTTCCATATTATAAAACAGTCAGTTCTGAAAACCCTAGACACACAATGAAAACCAGCAAATATAATTAGAAAGAAGATTGGTAATACCCATTCTGTGTAAATCCCTCCTTGGGATTTAGAGTTCTTTAGAGTTATTGGGTAAGTTTTCTTTCTTTCTTGTTTTTCAGTCTATGAAAGGATTTTTTTTTCATTGTGGTTTATAACAGGAATATTTACCAGTTAACAAGCTGGGAAAAAGAATGCACATCAAGATTATAAAGTGGTTGATTTTGGTTCTTGAAAATACTGGCACATTACCCAGATAGTGGGAGGGTTTCTTGTATTACATAATAGGAGACAGGATAAATAAGTTGAGATTCAGCTTGAGACTGAGAAGGATTTTTAGAGAACATACTGCATAATGGAACCATTCCTGTATTGTCTTGCCTTTGAACACGTTACAAGAAGTAAAAGTGTTTTTCAAGCATTTTGATATTGACCACCTGTATTTTGTAAAGGAAGGTGCTTCAACATGATACTTTAACTTGCATTAAAATATTACTGTAACAAAACTTTCCATCCTTAGATTAGCCATTTCTTGGTCAGTAAGAAGAGAAATATAGTGGTAAAGCCTATTCTACTGCAGTCCTACATTTTCCAAAATCATACACTTCATCTATCAACATACTTGGGTTCTGGTTGAAGTTAAGTGCTGAGACAAGGACCAGTTTTGAACGGTAGTGTTGATTTGTTCTTGATTTTGGTTTTTTGTTTGTTTGTTTGTTTTTTACTTCTAGCCCAGCTGTCAGGAGATGTAATGAGACCTAGAATATTCCTCAGCTGACCTCAGATCCTATGTAAAAAAAGCACTGTCTTAATAATTTGATGTTTTATTGTATGTTTTCCAGAGTGGCGAAAGTAATGAAGGTTCCTGTGTATGAGACACCAGTGGGATGGAGATATTTTACCAGCCTCATGGACTCTGGACGTTGTTCCCTTTGTGGTGAGGAGAGTTTTGGCACTGGTAAGTAATGCAAAATCAAAAATTACCACAGATGTTCAATTTCTCCTGGATACCTCAAGTCAAACCCAAAAGAATGAGCAAATTAGCTGTGTCTCATGTTGAAACAGAGAACCGTCTGTTGTTCTCATCTTGAGGTTTGTCTCACAAGTGTGGTGTCCAGCACCTTGAGGCATGAAAAATATGGAAAATGGATATTCAGGAGCAGCAAGCAATCTTACTACTGTCCAGACGGCTTCTGGAGGTGCCTGGCACTGTCTTCTGACTTAAACATAATGCAAAAAAGCCTCACTGGTTCCACTGCAAGTCTTTTCACAGACTGCAACGGCATTTGGAGGGATTTTGCCTATATGGAAGCCACATGTTTTTTCCTAATGTGATTAGTATACAAAGTATGAGGAATGGTATATCTGGTGGTACATCTAAACAAAACTGTTTCAGGCATCCCTTTTGCAACACCACATTTGCTCAAGCGTCAGATGAAGTCATCATTAGAAGAAATTCAGTTACACGTCAGAATTTTTGTTCTCCCCTAGGTATTTCTCCCTTATCAGTCACAAGAACCAATCAAACAACAGAATGCACAAACAGTGACAAACTAGAGCCATCAGAAATATAGTATTGACAATAAGCAATAGAGCAATGAATTGTGTATTCTGTAAATCTACACAAATGTGGTTTTAGTTTATGAGAATAACTGAATAAATTTCAGAATGTTTTTTTTTCTTCCCTAGATTCTGGTACAGAACTTATTCCTTTTTTTTTGTTTAAATTGGGCTATATTACAAGTCTTTTTGAAAAAGCATAGACCAGCATAACTTAATAATTTGCCTGGCTAATAGTTTATTCCGTACTTTGAGGTGAATTATATGGAGTTCTCTATTTTGAATGCATAGTACCTTGGCTGCAGCTCTTTGTAGAAAATTACTGACCATGCAGTGAAACTTGATTACAAATTTCATTTTGCTGTAATTGACTTAGATCAAGTATTTAGTTTGTTGATTGGGGTCGATTAGAGCAGAATGCTTCTTTTTTGTAAATAAGGATACCTTTAAGCAGCCATAGACATGTCGAGTCATGTATTAACTTCTTGTTTGCTGTGTGGATCTGAATGGGCTATAATGCAAGAATCAAAAATATGTTAGATTTACTTGGTTCTTATATGTAAAAAGGAAAAGAATTCAAATTTATAATGAATGTTAATTTTCTTTTTGTTGTCAATGGGAACATATGTCCTATGATCAGCAAACTATGCCTTCACTATTTGCTCTGAGTGGCACAGGTTTGTATTGCCTTGACGGTATCTTCTGAATAGATGCTTCCTCTACAGTATGTTCTGTGAGGTCGTTGAGAGAGATGCAATTTGAGGAGAGAAGGGCAGGAAGATGTTGTACCTTTCGGAATGTACTGCTATTTGTTGTGGTGTGTTGTTGAACTGCATCTCCATTAACCTATGAGAGGTGTGAACTGGGGAGCTTTCAACTCTCACAGCTTTTTAATACTTCTTCACTGGGCCAATTCTGTATCTCTTTCTTCTAAATACTGAAGTTCGTCTTGGTCATGCAAAACAAGAAACTTTCATGAAATTTGGGCGTGTCTAAAGACATCAGTACGACCTCATTAGCATCCAAATTATTTGTAAACATAGACTCCTGGCTTCACCATCATGCTGAAGAAAGTGAAATGTGGATTTTAACTGGAAAGAGCTTTTAGGAGTTTTGATGATGAGTTCCCATAGGTTGAAGTACATCTAGATGCCTTAGCCCAGAGAGTGCAGCACCTCCTGTTGCATGCAGGCTTATGTGTAGAGGTATGTGAGACAAACAGGGGTGGCCTCTCTGTGCCATATGACATGACAAACCACTGCCAACCATCTTCTCTTTTGACTTGCCATTGATTTTTTTCTTTGCTTGTATCTTTCTGTAAGGCCTTAAAACAATTGCCATCAGTACTATAGCCTCTCTTCCAAATTTGCAGCTCCTGTCTCCTGACTTCAGACTAGTCTCTACATTCCTTACCACTTTCTGTTCCTTATATTAGTCTGGTTCTTCTATCTTGTTGTCAATTCTTCAGATTCCTGATAAATCCTGACTCTTGTGAATGCTAAGGGTGCTTGAACAGCATATTGCTGGCCAGCGTGGAGAGCTGGTCGACAGCAATATCTTGGCATCCCAGTATGTTCAGATCAGATTAGCGTTGTTGTACCTGCAGCATTTCAGTGCAGAAAGCCTCTTGACCTCCAGTTTTATCCAATTCCATCTAAAGGCAAATCTGGACACTTGAGATTCATTCCCATGGGTATCCAGAGAACTTGAGCACAGGGTTTAAATTCCTCAGTCCGTGTGTAGTTGCTTTGTAAAAGAATATGTGACAGAAAGCGATTTCCTGAAGATGTTGTGGAGTCTCCCTCACTGGTGATATTCAAGAACTGTCTGGATGCAGTCCTGTGCCATGTGCTCTGGAATAACCCTTCTTGAGCAGGGAGATTGAACCAGATACCCTGTTGTGGTCCCTTCCTACCCAACCCATTCTGTGATCCTGTGATACCTATGGGGCAAATCATGCAATCACTGTGATGTCTAAAGTTTGTTTTTCTCACTGCCTCAATTTCCTTATCATCTTTCAATTTTGTGCAGCTCTCTGAATAATGTCCTCATATGCCAGGAGGTTTATTTGTAAAACATGTTCTGGTTTGTAGATGACCAGTACTTTAGCAATGTGAGCTGTTTTTAGCAGTAAATATTTACCTTATTGCAAATCTTTTAGTAATGTCCTAAGCTGTGTGACCATCACATGTTTCTGCCAGTATTGGGCATTTGAATCAATTTTACAGCTTTTGCCCAATCATGTCTATTTAGGGAACTGAAATTTGGCACTTCTTTAGCTTTTAGCATGAAATATTTATGTAAGTGGACAATATAGTGATCAGAGTGGGAAATTTACTGCTCTGTGTAAGAGAAAGGAGTTTTCAAAATCCACCTTCTGTCATCAAACAGAATTGGAAATCAATTGCTTGTGTACCCAGGTAATCAAGCCCAGCTGAAATTTCCAAGTAATACAGAGCCCTGGTTTTATAACATAAGGGACTTCAGTCTGGCAAGTAAATAAAAGCTAACTTTCTGCTATAAAAGGAGAAAAGATGTTGAAAACATCCCATACGGCTGTATTTCCCAAACTTGTTTTCTGGCAGCTGATCTTGGAACTCAACCAATGCTTTAAAAACTTCTTCCATTTTTGTAGCAGTGTGGGGAGCTTGTCAGATGAGGTTAGTAGCTTTCTGGTTCTATGACTAATGCCTAGCACACAGTTCAAAGGAGGGCCTCAGCAGCAGCAATTAGTTTCTAAATTTCATCAGCAAGCTATTAATCAGGATTAGGAGAACTGTGATGGCTGATTTATCTCTCTGCAGTTTAAGCCACTTCAATAATTGCTATAACTTCCTTAAATTTGCTTGCTGCATCGGCAAATGTCCAGATGCTATTAACATCAACCTGCTTCTCCTGCAAGATTATGTGGAAGAAGAACTAGTGGAGAATATAAAAAATTTGCCGTTGCTGAAATGAATGAAAGCCACAAAAGAGCTGTTTGGTGGTGTCTGTTTGCAGTAATACAAATCTAGACTGTCATTAGTTTGAAAAAATGATCAGATCAGAATGCCCCTAAATCTCTATTTGTCTAAAATATTGCCAAGTTTCAGACTACTGGATGATAAATTTCTAAGACTCAAGTATGTGCAAACAAAATTATTTTTTGTGAGTTTGTGTACTCCTGTGATTTTCTTGTTTTAAAATCACATTTGCAGAATGCAATATGATGGACTGGGATTACTAAATTAGGGAAAAGCAATTACCTTTTATTCATGCATATGAATGACCCACAAGGCTTGCTTTCCCTATCAGAATTGGATATCTCAGATTCAGGCAAAGTTAGACAGCTTTCAAATAGCAGAATAATTGTAATGTGAACGCATTTCCATGATTTTCCTTTGTTTCTCAAGCTACTGCCTCTGAAGACTTTCCTTTAGTTTAAGGCTGTGCAAGCTGAGTACTTCACTATGAATGGGAACATGCTCTTAGAGTTTTGCCCAGGTTGTTTACTCTGAGTCTGGACATAACAATTTACTGTAGTAAAAAAATAACTTTTGCTACTGTTATATGGAGAAAGAACTAAATTAACTTAAAAATAAGTTGTTGAAATGCTTGCAGTTATTATAATTTCCCTTACCAATGGCAAATTAAATATAAAGGGTTAATCAGAAAAAGTATTTGTAGGCTCCTCTGTTCTGTTGTCTCCTTCTGCTTCAGCTCATTGAACAGAATCAGAAATTCATTAATTCTGGAGTGTTTCAATTAAAAGTAGCACTGAAAATCATCCTGAGGTTACTCAGAGTCACAAGCAAGCTGGGAGAGCTGTTAGGATTGTTAGTATTTCAGGAATACAGAGCTGCAAGGCACCTTTTCCTTCTTCCCTTTGCACAGGACAGGTCTGCCTCTGCAAATTCATTTGATCTATGGAGCAAAGAATGGTGTTAGCTGAGCTGAGGCAGAAGAGTAAACTCCCTTCCTAGAATTTCTACCGTGTGAGCTAGGCAGTAGGACTGAGTTAAGAGAGAGCAAGCAAAGATACCTACAGATGACTGTCGGTAGGTGAAAATCAGAGTAACAAAATTTCTGTAATAGATTTTAATTTGCTGAAAGAAGGAAGGGCAATAAATACAACAACATAGCGCATACAGTAACCAAGCTGATGCGTGTGCTCAGTTTCACTTACTATTAAGACCAACAAACTGGAACACTTCCTGGACACGCAGGATTATTGTCCTTGTACTCATATCAGGCTAGCATTTTTAATTGGTGATTTTTGATTCTGAAACAGTTGAGTTGCTTCTTGATATCCAGACTTTTGTCTCTGGATTATGTTCTCCCATTGCTTTCTCTTTCCAGAGAAGCAGCAATTTATGTCCTCTGAAGGACATGCAAAGACAGAGAGCATGCCAAATCTGCTAAATGTATATGGAGAAAATACATTTGACCCTCCTCATATAGATCTATGCACTTAAGCCATACCAGAGCAAACACATAACACAGCAAAGAGCTCTTCAGAAGTACTTCTGTCCATGTTTCACTAGAACGTTTTAGTTCAGTGAAAGGTACTTAAAGTGTTTGCTAAATCAGAATGTATCTCTTTGGTGTTCAGCTTAGCCTCTTGCTGTGTTGTCATGATATGGACCATTTTGCTGAACGGCTGCAGTGCTTTTCACTGTATGATTTGGTGGACTGCAGTCTGCAGAGTGTTATGTAGCAGGAGAACAAATGGTCATTCATATTGGACAAATTGCTGAGGGGTTAAGGTCAGTTCCATGTCTCCACCTCTTGCTGGTGTCTGTTGAGACACTTAAGCCATTTAAGTGGCTGGTGATAATCAGCAACAGAGATGACATTTTAGGCGAAACTGAGCTTTTTCTGTGCTAAGGATGAGTGGCTGAAAGGAGAGGCAGGTAGAGGCATGCGGGTTAAGGAGGAAAGGAACAGCCCTGGTGGGGTGAGCCTGCTGTTAGCAGGGCCCTGCCTGGTCCCCTGGGGCTCCTGCACTCTGCCCAGGAGCAGCACCAGGGCCACCAGCCCCTGCCTCAGCAGCAGGACCAGTGTCCAGCACCCCACAGCCCTGTCATGCTTGGCCCGGGGTCCCCCAAAGCCAGGCCTGCCCATGCTCCCACGTCCTGGCCTGGCATTGCCCAATCCCCATTCCCAGGAAGTGCCCGATACCCGGAGTTGGGATTGCCCTGGGACCCTGACTGCCCTGCTGTGGGGTGATGGGACTGGGACAGGCCCTGGATGTTCGTGCCCTGCTGTTCCCAGTCCCCTGAGTGTCCTCAGCCCCTGTGGTGATGTGATGACTTTCCCTGCTGTCACCAGAGGAACAATATATTCTGGGGGGGAAGTGAAAGCTCTATTCTAGATTCCTCTTTTGGTGGCAGGGGCAGAAGCCTGCAGCATTATCTAGGAACAGGCTCTTCAGTGACAATGACTGTGACTCTGCTGTCTGCTTTGCCTGTGAGTAAGCTGACTTTATTATCCATAGGATGTATTGCTGGTGTTGCTGTAGGAGATATCCTTAAGCTGATCTAGCATATTACTGCAACAAGGGAGTAGAAGAGGTGAGAGATGACCTTTAAGGTTCCTTCCAGCCCAAACAGTTCTGTGATTCTATGCCTGAGTGTCTGAAGGACTGACTTTCTGTAGAGGGACATTTTTTTTCCTTTCTTATCTGAAGCTATTTGCAAAGCTTGGAGAGCTCATAAATAACCTTGCCCTTTTTCTTCTGACTGGTTGGCACTCCATGCTTTCACATCACCCAGTACTGGAGCAGGGAACAGAGTGAACTGCAACGCCTCTTGCAGCAGCTCCTCAAGCACCAGCCCTAAACTCTGGCTGTTTTAATAGGAGACTACTGTTGTTGCAGAGAGCTCGCAGATTACAGATCAAGGCATATAACAAGTAGCAAAAAAGGTATTCCTGTCATGACAGCTACTTTGCAAACATGAAGGCTTGTTATTGTCTCAGCTCCACCTACAGAGTTCCATGTTCTTGTTTTCTGTAATACCTAACACATAGACATAAACATAATCTTCATGCAAATCTTTACTCTCATCAACAAGTGATCAGTAATCATTCCTATACCATTTGAATATTGTGCCGAATAGTAACTTGCATTTATTTAACCCTGTGGTAGTTAACTTCATGTTAAGATTAATGTTGGATAAAAAGGGTTGAGGTTGAATGTAACACAAGAAACACAAGTGGCAGGCAGATCTGTGGCAGACCCAGGACAATGGGCTCTTAGAAAATCCACATGAGCAGCGGTTGCTACCCTGATTGTTGCGCTGTCCCAAGAAGAGGGCATGGAAGTTCAAGGTAACAGCAGTGATTGACCCTAGGAATCATGGTGTCTCTCTGCACATCTTTTCATTTTCCTTTTATGCCTTTGATATGTTGCCATTTTTCAGAGGATAAACAGCTTCAGTGCACCAATTTATATTATGGGAATTGTCCTCTGCTTGTAGCAAGACACAGCTGTTTTTGTGTGGACCTTGCTGGCTGTTCTGTAAAACCAAGCCATACAAAGCAATCTTGCTGCAACAGGATTTTTGTGTCTGAGGAAGGAGAATATTTCAGAAAATGGGGTTTCAGCCTAAGAGTTTTTAGATTCCTCTCTGATGAATTTTGTTAAATCTCTAAAGACAGATAATTCAGTTGGTTACCTCCATAATCAGTAGGTACTTCATGGAGTAAACAAAACTTCTGAATTACTGCACTTGCTATGTACTCATGGTTTCAATGTGTGACTAGACAGAAAACTGGAAGGCTGCAGCCAATACACTTAAACCAAATTTATTATTATTATGCCAGAGCAATGGCTACATGTTTGACATCTCTTCAAATTTCTTGAGTCTGTTGGCTCATATAATGGCTGTCAGTATCTACGGGGTGCCAGGGGTCTCAGATCTTACTTGGATCTGAGACTTCGTGTTAAGTAAGGTGGGGTATTCAAAAACTGTTCCTAGTCTTCGTTGTTGGAACAATTTCTCTCTTCATTAATACAAACCTATGAAAGGATCTAGGTTGGAGCATCCAAACATCTTTACCACTGAGAGGTATGGAGAAATATAAAAAACGGAACAGTCCCACTCTCTCTTTTGCTTGTTTTTTGGGGTTTTTTTTTTCCCTCCAGAAAAAATATTTTCAAGTTCTTCGTCGTCCTGATGGGAGGTCATGAACATTCCGGAAATCTGCAATTTTTATGGTATGGAGAAGTTCTTTCTCTGCAGCTTGACATCTGCAGATGTACATCTGCAGACATAAGGAGATGCTGTTGAACTTTACTTTCATAAAGGAGAACATTCTGGCTCGTGGCAGGGATTTGCATATCTAGCCCAGTTATGAAAAGCAGCAGCAGAGGTGTGAAAACACTTTGAACATCAGTGAGCAGGAATAATGAGAATAAATGTTTTCATACTGCTACTGTTTCTATTCAAGTACTTGTACATATTTTTATTTAACTTTAGAAGTATGGGCTTTGTCATGCATAAATAGATCACATTTTAAACATTAGTTCTGTTTTTCTGTCTGGAGCGCATCAGAGGTGCTGAGGCTAATGCTATCGATTACTGTTATGTGACATACACAGTTGAATGAGACATTTGCCCAGCCTCCTTACCTTGTTTTCTGATTTGCAGTGATACCAAATAATGTGCTTAATGTCTGTCTCTTTAGGGTCTGACCACCTTCGAGAGAAAGATGGACTGTGGGCTGTGCTAGTTTGGCTCTCAATCCTAGCAGCTCGAAAGCAGAGTGTGGAGGAGATTGTCAGGGATCACTGGGCAAAATTTGGCCGCCACTACTACTGCAGGTGAGAAAATTGAGGAAAAGGCACTTACCATGCAGCTGATAGGAGAATTCTGCTACAATCACTGCTTGTTTAGATGTGCTCAACTGCACTTAGGTGTGCATTTGTTGTGCCTATGAAATGAAAATCTGCCACAGATTATCAGTGTTTTGTAGACAAGTTTTTCCAGAGGCGTAAGTGTTAGAAAAAGGAGATACATATGTACGTCATTGTTAGCGTATGAGTAATTGGGTTTTTTAATATTGAATGGCAGAAGGATTTGAATTATTTACTTGTGGAATATATAGGTGCAGCCTGTTACATTATGTTGAAAAAGAAACATAATCCCAGCAGGATTTACTCCTGCATTTTTTTTCTGTAAGTGCCTCCATGGGACAATGTTTCAGTGAGAACTGAAACCTATGACTGCTTCCAATTCAGGATAATTCCTTCAAAGATACAAATATGCACTTATTTTTATTAAGGTCTCAATATGGTGAGTTCTAGCTGTCATTTTCATCTTTGCTTCTGCCTTTCTCTTAATCCATACTTAATCCAGAGGAGTTTGCAATTTATAAAATGTTTTGTACACAGCTGTTCCTCAAAACTTGTAGCAACCTTTTCTCTGTTTCACTTGTCAGTTGAACACTGCACTGATTGTGTCATTGAGTTTTGAAAGCTAGCTGTGTATTGGTGATATTTTCTATGCTGCATTTTCTAGATGCTTTCTGCTGATTTAGAGTCAGGCGGTTAGTGTAGAACTGTGGTTGCACACATGTAGTGGTTATATGGCATAGGACTTGCATGTGTGTGCTGGTTTCATTTGCAGTCAGTTTTTCAGTGGTGCACTTCTGATTTGTGAAGCAGTAAATTGCTACGTGTGACTACATTGAGTGCTGTGAAAGGAGAACTGTCTTCTCAGCTCTGGGGACTT